>PVIJ01016929.1:0-31144 GCA_004024925.1 Scalopus aquaticus | reverse complement strand
CTTAAAAAAAAAAAAAAAAAAGACCTGAAGTCTTATTAGGCAGGTGGAGACAGAAGTCTTAGCTTGCAGGGAGAAAGTTCAGGAAGGTGTTAAAGTGATATAGTCCTATTGTACTTGAAATACAATCACACTCCTTCCTGGATGCTCCTTCCGAGGCACCAAGGAGGTGCTTCTGAAGTGCCTCCTTGACCACAGAAGGTAGGACTCTGGTGTCCCCCCTCCCCAGCCTTCTGGGCCAGCACCATCCCCACTCTCTCTCCCTAAGCTCCTTTCACCCGCATACTTTTGCCAGTTACTTGCACATTTGCAATTCAGGTCTCTGATCAAAGTTATCTCCTTCCATCATTCTATCTCATTATCCTTTTTCTTTTCTCTCTAGCACTTTATCTAAAACACTTTATCTAAAATTATCTCATTTGTTTACATATTTATACTGTGCCTTTCTTCCTCCAGAATACAAACATTTTCAGATCCAGGTCCTTATCTGCCTTACCTGGCTACTAGACCGCCAGCAATGGAACACTGACAAGGCACTCACTATGTATTTAGGAATAAAAACAAACAAATACACCTCAACTGCTAATGTTGAAGGGATGAGTCAGGGTCATGCCTCACCTCCGAGCTGAGTGATATGTGCACACAGACAGACAGGGGTCGAACTGTAGGCATTTTATCCAGAGAGCAAACGGCAGTGAAGGCCACGGTGTTGGTACAAAGGGCTCTTGCTGTAGCAGAAAACTGTAAATTTGATTTTTAGCAGCTTCAACCTGGGGTATCTTTAGGCATTAACTTCAAGGTCAGATATGACCACTGGGGTTTGATGTCTGTGAAGTTAAGGCCAAAGACCAGGCCCTTCCCTGAAGTGGGGGGGGAAAAAAAAAGACTATCTCCTTGAAAAGAAACACATTCCTGGGAAATAGCAGAGCTTACCTTAACCCACATTTACTGGGCCAAATCCTGTAGCGGGGTGATACAACATGTATCTCATAGGGGAGATACGATTAGAATAGGAATAAGTAACAAAATACAACGTGGAGTAATGAAATAGCATTAAGTTATACAGGAGCACAGAGGAGGGATTCAGAAGCTCCATCTAAAATTAAGTTCAGGAAAGTCCTGACATTCCATTCCTGTAGAGGTGAGAGTGTGCCAGGGAGAGAAATCCACAAGCAAAACAGCCCCTGACAATCTTACCAGTCTTCCCTGTGCTCACCGTAAAGATTGCATCTGACATCCTTTCTAGCTCTTCTGCAAACAGTTACAGACCCGAGGACGCAGGCTGACAAGCAGCTGTTTGCAGAAAGCAGGACAAGTTCCTGAACTGCTCAGTTCCCCAGGAAGCTAGTTCTGACTACAGCTCGTGCAGCTCTAGGAGGGCATCACTTTGCTCACCTGTAATCTGAGGGACTGGATTAAAGCAGCGTTTCAAACATACAAGTCTTGGTCCATTGAAAGGTACTATGTGTTGCAGCAAAAACTCAGAATATAAAATGTGTGGATACATCGCAGTTAAGTATTGCCTGTAGAAATTTTTATGTCATCTATAAATACGGCTGTCAATAAAACCAGTCAATTGTTCCACCAACAAAATGGGCTTATTTAGAAACAAGAAGGCAATCTGCAACTCTCAGGCTCAGGAGGAGACACACGCGCACTCCCCCTTAATCCAAAGGCGGACTCCCTTCTATAAACTCCAGACAGGCTGTGCGGGAACATGCCACCTTCTTTCCTCTGCCGAAGCAGGAAAGCAACATCACTTCCCGTCGGAGGTGCAAGGCATTTTGGGGCCGGTAGTTTGCTCATTGCGCATGCGTGAGAGCTCTGCTCTCCCAACCTTATTTAAATAGAGTTTTTGTGTGTAAATGTTCACAGCATGTATGTACTGAAATCAATACATATTGTACTTCCCACTGTAGGTTGCTGGTTTTTAAAAATAGTTGAAAGCAGAATATATATTGAATTTTCAAATGAGATGCAGGGACAGACCAAAGAATAGGGTCATACCACTCCTTGCCAATTTCCCAGAGGATGGAGCCCAACTCCCAGAGAAAATAGATTGGCGCGTTAGCATACACACGCACATAACCAAAGTGAAGGAGCACGTACCCAGCAGGCCTGCCCCGTTACCCCGGCCTCTCCAAAGGACACGACTGTCGGGACTTCTAACACTGTACGTCAGTTTTGCTTGTTGTTTTAACTTTGTATAAATTGAATTACAATGTGAATTCTCACTATGGGTACAGTGACCTAGAAAAGGAGATTCTGGATGCTGTCTTTTTGTCCAGCATGATATCATCCAAAAGTAATGAGAAAATCGTGGAACGATCGAGGAGTGAAGGTCCGTTCTGGGTCAGACTCTGTCCTCTGTGCTTCAACGACAGTTAAGTCCACTCTTACAAGGCATGTGTGACTCAGGTGTATGTTAACATCCTCGTTTTTCTGAAAAGGAAACTGAAGCCGGGAAAACTTGTGATGTAGCATCTCAAAAGTCCTAGAACCAATGGCCAAGGCAGGATTGGTAGCCTGATCCAGAGTCCATTTGATGCAAACTTTTTCCAGGGGCTGAGGTTCTTCGCAACAAAATAGCTTTGAAATAGCAGTTCATTCCATCTGTGGAGAACCTTCCACATTGTACAAGTAACCAAGTCTTGCTCAGCCTGCCTGTCGCTCACCCACACTTGGTGGAATCAAGTGGTTTACATTTCTAAAGAAGCAATCAAACTACCATCCTGAAGCCAGGGGGTTCCAGAAGGCCTGAATTAAGCTGAAAGGTCTAATTTAAGGATATTTTCTTACTACACAAAATTTCTTCCAGAACATTTGGTCCCTTGGGATTTCCCCAAATTGCCAGCAATTAGACAAAAAATTCCATCTTCCTCTCCCTGGTTGCTTCATAGTATCCAACACTTCCCCCTACCTTACCTGTGAGTACATTTCCTACTTGGGCTACTTTGCAACTTCTTACTATTCAGAAAAATCGGGAGTTTCACATTTTAACAAACATAACTACGTCTCACTACTTCATTGGTGAAACCACATCTAAACAATGACATTGGCTAGTAACTTATTTAGGGGAAAAAGGAATCCACGTGTCAATTTTTTTTCTCATATTAGAGATTTGAGAGTGTTTATATGTGCCATCCAGATTATAACATCTCCACTGCTCCAGAGTTCCAAGGAAATTAGTCAAGCCTTAAATTAAACTTTAACCTTGTTTCAAATTAAAAATACAATTTGCCACATTAATTTCATATGTTTCTGTTTCCTGCCTCAAAAACACTCACAGCTCCTTGACTACAGTAGTTGAAACCCTACTCAGACTTCCGCCAAAGTAACTTCCTCAATGCCCAGGCCAGGCTGACTGAGTGGCCCTTTTGCGCCCATAAAGCCTTGTAAAAATTTAGATGCTTGCTCCTCCATCCTGTGCCCCCCTCCCCACCAAAAACCCTGACCTCCCTGCAGGGCAGTAACCATTTTATCCAGCACAGGCAGGACAAGTTTCCCTTCAAGTAAATCTTCAATATATTTGGATACATTCAGTTCATTTCTAAGTAAGCTTTTTATTGAAGTATGCTGCACATACAGAAAAGTGCACAGTCCTACATGTGGGTGTTGACAATATGAAAGGGTATGTGCAGCACCCAAAGGACCTGGTCATGATCTTCCCTCTCCAAGCCACCTGTATTTTTTGACTTCTAACAGTGTGCATTCGTTTTGCCTAGCTTTTGAATTTTGCATAAATGGAATCACAGCGTGAAGTCTTTTGGTTTGGTCTTACGGTATTGAGCAACACACTTGTGAGATTTAACCACCCGATGCTGTGTGTCACTGGTTAGTTTACTTTCATCTGCTGCCTCTCATTCCACTCTGCCTGTGTAGTTACTTATTAGACCATTCTGCAGTTGTTGACGGACATTTGGGTTGCTTCTAATTTGGGAATCTTGTGAGTGGAATTGCTATATACATTCCTGGATGGTTTTTTTTCTGTTAAGTATTTACCTAGAAGTACAACTGTTCAGCTTTAGTGGATACTGCCAATAGTTTTGTTTTGTCTTGTGTTTTTGGAAGATTTATTTATTGTGCCCCTCTGGTAGCTCAACGGGTTAAGTCTCAGCCAATGAAGCTGCCTGCGACCACCTCAGCACAAGTTCGATCCCCGGCCAGGGAGATTCCCACATGGCACAGCAGACCTCTCCTGCCTTGCCCACTGCTCCCCTCAGCAATGTACTTCTGTTGATCTGTCTGTTCTGCTCCCCACTCTGTCTCTGGTGAATCCTCTCACCACTGCACACCTCTGGCCTACACCCCAGCTTGTATGCATAAATAAATAAATCTTTAAAAAAAAAAAAAAGAAAATACGAAGAAGGGGGGGAAATCCAACACAATCTTATAGAACAAGTTGTTCTATATATATTACTGTATTACTATTATATATTATAAAACTATGATAATTAGGACAGTGTGGTTTGGGTAAAAATAGATCAGTGGATTGGAAGAGAGAATTCAGAAACATATTCACAGGTATAGATTATTTGATTTATGATCTAGGTGACACTGCAGTGGAAAGGGGAAAGAATGATGTTTTCAATAAATGGTGCCAGATCAATTGGATGAACACATGAAAAAAAATTAACCACATATTGAAATTAATTCCAGATGGATTAGAGATCAAAATGTTAAAGGAAGACAGTAAGACTTGTCAAAAAATTACATTTATAGTAGAATATGATATAAGACAGGCAAAATGACTAAAGAAGCACTATCCATAAAGGAAAAAAGTGATAACTGGACTACTTTAAAAGTAAAACTGTCTATCAGAAAGACACCATTAAGAGAGTAAGAATACAAAGCACAGAATGAGAAAAGATTTTTGCAAAACCATATTCAAAAAAAGGATTTATAGGGACTCCCTGGTGGCACAGCGGTTAGGCACTGGGCTGTGGAGCTGTCAGCAGTGGCTACGCGAGTTCGACGCCCAGCCAGGGAGATTCCCACACGGCACAGCAGACCTCTCCTGGCTCGCCCGCTGCTCCCCTCAGCAGTGTATTTCTGATCTGCCTGTTCTGCTCCCCACTCTGTCTCTGGTGAACCCTCTCGCCGCCCCACGCCTCTGGTCTGTACCCCAGCTTGTATGCATAACTTTAAAAAAAAGGATTTATAAACAGAATGTGGATAGGACTCCCACACATCAATTACAAAGACAGACAATCCAATAGAAAAAATGTCCAGAAAGAGGAGGAACTTGTAGACACTTCACACACACACACCCCACAAAATATATTCAAACATCCATACACATGAAACGATGCATAAGAGAAATGCAAATGAAAACTGCTAGGGGACCCATTAGACACTCAAGAGAATGACTCAAATGGAAAAGCCAGGTAATAATATGCAGTGTTGGCAAGAATGTGGGAGCTCAAGCTCTCATACATTGTTGGGCATAGTAAATATTCATCCACCCACTGAATTGTTAAAAACAGGATCTTACCCAATTTTTCTCTCTCCCCACCCCCGAGGGAAAGGCTAACATACAGTAGGATGGCATGATAGCTGCTGGGACGCATCCACACTTGTTAACACCAAGCACATGTCAACCTCTAGTTATTCTCTTTTTCTCTTTTTTCTATTCGTTGACCCAGGCATCAAACACTTGCTGAGCCATATTCTGTGTGGTCCTGTGCAAGAGCCTGTGCATAGGGCTAAAGAGTCATTTCTGACCAGGCTTGCCTCAGAAGCTCCTGGAGAAACCAGTAGGCACATACATGTAATATCTTACCTCATGCAAAGACCCAAAGCTTTCTGACTATCCTTATGAATGTCCCAAAGAGAATTCCTAGAATTCAAGGTCATGCTCATTTTTATTTTTCTACAGGTTCAAATTGCAAAACTGTCTTCCCAAAAATTTGGACCAAATTATACTTTTCACCAGAGGTATATACTTGCCCCAATCTGTCAACATGACTGGTGACAAAAGATATTGATGTATAAATATGAATTTTAAGTGTTTGATCTGTCTGATAAAATGTCTATATTTTTGCAAAATACTTAGGAAACCTTTTATCATTTCAAAATTAAAATGCAGTTATATATTTTTTTCTACTGTGGTTTCGTTTGTTATCTTTACATATGCTTTACATATGCTTTACATTGCTTGGAGTTGTTTTTGTTTTTGTTTTTGCATGTGGTGTAAGGTAGGGGTCCAGTTCTGTTTGTATATATTTTTTTCCTGAATGGCAGTCAATTATTCCAGCACTGTTAATTGAAGAATGTGTGTCTCCTACTCCTGTGTGTGTGTTTGATGATATAAGTGAATAGTGAGATTTGGTTCAGAAAACTCTCCTGGCTGTCCAGGATGGCAGATTGACCCGCAGTGATCAGAATGAAGGTGTAGACAGTAGGAGGCTCAATTGTTGCAATAATGTAGGAGAGAGAGTGAGAGCCTGGATTACAGGCGGCCCTTCTCCTCCTGGGTGAAGGCCCACTACCCAGCCTGCCAGCCAGGGGGACAGCAGATGCCTTCTGCAGCCCACCAGCCTCAGTTCCTATTAAAGGCTTCCAAATAGCCACTCAACCCTATCCCTTTCCCAACACCCCCCTGGCTTGGGACGTCAACGGTAGAGTTCAGATCATAACGCAGCTACCAGAATCTCCTGCGCCGAGGGCCCAGGGATGCAAAGCTCACTTGAGCCACTCCAACAGAATGGGCAAAGGAATGGAGGAGGATTCCAAATCAGATGGTTGAAGGCATTGGTCTAGAAAATGCTTCATTTAGGAGGCCTCTATTCTTTAAGTTATACTTGTGCAATCATGCATGAGAACTAAGGACTACCATTAATAAAATAAGTTAGCATATTAATTAATGATATCCTATATTGTCACCACTCCCATCCCATAATTTAAAACAACTGTTTATTTGTTTATAGAAAGCTTTGTTCAAAGGTGGAGGCACAGAGGTCTTTCTTTCCTTCTCATAATTTTTGGGGAACAAAATAATAGCCATGGTTGATGAGTGACCTTATCACAGACACAGTACTGAGCCTTTTTAAAAAATTATCCCATATAGAGCCTCCCTGGTGGCGCAAGGGGTTAAGTCTCAGCACTATGAAGCTATCAGCAGCCACTGCAGCACCAGTACGATGCCTGGCCAGGGAGATTCCCACACAGCACAGCAGACCTCTCCTGCCTCACCCACTGCTCCCCTCAGCAGTGTATGTCAGTCAATCTGCCTGTTCTGCTCCCCACTCTGTCTCTGGTGAGTCCTCTCAACCCCCCATACCTCTGGCCTACACCCCAGCTCTAGTATGCATAAATAAATAAATCTTTAAAAAAATTATCCCATATAATATACCATCCGTACTAACACTGAGGTTATTATCATCGTCAGTGTATAAAGGAGGAAAGGGAGTTTCCCAGAAATGAGGAAGTAGCTTGCACGCAGTTGCCATTACTAAGGAGCAATTTTCAACCTCGTCTTTGACTCCAACACCCAAGCTCTGAACCCAACAATGAACACATGGATGCTAAGTTGGAATTTTGGAGGCTGGAAAGCCCTGCTTGGCAGATCCGAGGGATTACTTTCAGAAGGATTTAGTGCCTTCTATTAGTTTATTGAATGGCCAAGCCTGGAAAGACTTCAGAAGTCATCTAACCCAAGCTTCCTCATTGCAGAGACGGCAAACCCAAAACCCATAACAGACTTGCCCAAGTGGGCAACACACTGGGTTTTCCATGGAGTCCTGGGTTTTCTCACCCTGGGCAGTGTTTGCAATGTCCATGGCACCCAAGGTCAAAGGTCCAGAGAAGAGAGGGAGATGCTTGGTACTGCACAGCCTGGACAGTGAAAAAGACATGGTGCAGGTCAGCAAGGGGGAGGATTCAGTCCCACAAATAAAAAATACCACAATTAAGAGAGTAAAAAGCACTGGGGTCTACAGAGAGCTCCATCCCTCTGGCTAAAATCAGGAAAGACTTCTTGGTGGAGGTTACAGGAGAGCTGACCTGCAGATGGAATGACAGGCGTGCATTCCACATAGAGAAGCACCAGTAGAAGGGATTACTAATAATGGAAACTAGCCTTTCCTGAGCTATTAGTACAGAATCAGTGCAAATGCCTTAGGTATATAAATTCCTTTAACCCCACCATCAACACTACAAGTATGAAAATAATCCCCATATCAGAGAAGAGGAAGTTGAGACACGTGCCCAAGGAGACACGGCTAGACACTGGCAGATTTCAGAACGAGAAAGCCAGCTGGATTGGCTCCTGCATTCTTGACACCTGAAGGAGGACCCAGGGATGGGATTCGGACAAGAATAAAGGATGAGGGGGTGGGAGCTAGATTCTTTTTCTAAGACAAGTGAACTTCTAACTGACCGCAGGCCCTTCCCTAGGCCTCTGGGGCCTCCCAAGTTAGGCAAAGAGTACCCAATTAGTGGGGCTCAGGACTGAGGCCCACTGGCCTCTGGACCTGACATGAGACCTTCCGGAGGTTATCAGCAGGCAGCCGAGGGGGTCCTGGCAGAGATGTCTGGCTCACTCTGGACCAAAACATCCAGGAATCCATCTTGATTGATCTGACACCAGCCCAGGGGCACTGTGGTACCAGACCTTATACCCAGAATCTAGAATTTGGCAAATATTTTCTCGCTGCCAAGAGCAATGGCTTAATCTTCTTGGTGGTAGAGGGACGGTGGGTTTAAAGAGAGGGACACAAGTTGCAGCAACAGCCCAAGTCAGCGGTAGGACCTGCATGACTTGGGCCAGCACTGACCCTTGATAGACTTCAGGGAGCTCCTGGAGGCGGGGGCCTATACCTGGTAGGCTGGTTAGGAGCCAGGTGAATGAGGTCAGAATAATGCCTGGTGCCCAGAGGTGTTTAATAAAGGCCAGATTGTTGTACTCAACCTTGAGGTTTCTCATCTTGGAATAGGCTGAGAATGGGGTGCACATACCCTGGTCCACCTTTCCTTGATTTCCTTAAGAGCAGATACACAGATTTTGGGGTAGTTGAGCATGCTATTGCTACTCTTCTCGAAACAGGAGAAAACAGAAACCAACATGGGAAGTGACAAGTCTCAGAATTTGTACAAATTCACTCATCAGCAACCTCCTGCTCTGAAATGATACCAGCCTTCCTTGGCCAGCACCTACTACTTGCAGTGGGGAGCTTTCTACAACTGTCCTCCACCCCAAACCTTCCCAATGGGCCATTTGAGCTTTGTTCATCCATAAGCCATTCACTGAACACCTACCCAATATTCTGGACATGAGATAACTTGAAAGACAAATGGGAAAGCAACACAAGTGCTCATCCACAAATGATGACAAACAAGTGTGGTTTACAGTCATATGCCATATGCCACTGTTTTAGTCAACAGGCCACATAGAGGATGCTGGTCCCAGTAGGCTCTCCCAAATAGCCTAAATGTATGGTAAGGTATTCCAGCTAGGTGTAGCTAAGTAACTATGACACTTGTACATGATGAAATTGCCTAATGACACAGTTCTCAAAACATAAACCTGTTGCTAAGAGACACATGACTATATATGCAGTGGAATACTGTCAGCCTTAAAAAAGAGTAAAATTCTGACATGCTTCCTTATGGATGAACCTTGAAGATAATATGTTAACTGAAGTAAATCTGTCATAAAATAACAAATATTATTCCATTTCCATGGAGTACCTAGAGTAGTCAAACTCACAGAGGGAAAAAGTAGAACAGAGGTTACTAGGGACTGGGAGGAGAGAGGAAATGGGGAGAATAATCATGCATTACTTAACATGCTGAGAAATGCACTGTTAAGTTATTTCACTGTTGTGTGAATGTGTGTTGTGTGAATGCCATAGAATGTTCTTACACAAACCTTGACGGCACAGCCCACTGCACACCTAGGCTAGCTACAGGCATCACCATTGTATATGTGGCCATAGTTCACCACAATGTCGTTACAGTGTGTGTGACGGTGTTGTTTCACAGGTATGGAGTTTCAGTCTGGGAAGATGAAAAAGTTCTGGAGGAGGATGGTGGCGATGGTGACACAACAATGTGGCTGATCATACTCAAGACCACTGACCTGTAGACTTAACGTGGTAGATTTTATGTTATGTATGTTTTAACAAGATAATGGGAGAGGTACACATTATCTGGGTGGTAAATAGGAAATTGCTATAGCTTCTTTGCATTTTTTGCTATGAGCCTAAAAGTGCTGCCCAAAAAAAGCTTTTTTAAAAAAGAGCAGGATAAAAATGGGAACCCTCCTACTCCCCCAGAGATCACCCTGACTCACTGAAGAGACAGATGAACCTCCAGTTACAAAATCGTATGTTCAGAGATTTCGATTATATGCCTGTGGCCACAGGTCTCAGTCCGGTCTTTCTCTTGCCCGAGCGGTAGAAGGTTCGCTGGTGGCAGTGGGTCCCTTCTAGCTGGGGAGACCAGCAGCGAGGGCAAGGTCATCACAGGGGGGCCCCCATCCTCACTGGGGACGTCCCTTCAAATAAGGTTTTTAGGCCTGCAGTCTCAACCTTACTGACACTGACAAACCACATTAGCTATCAGCTGCTCCAGGAATTCACTTCTGGAAAGTGAGCTTGACCTTCACAGAAGCAAATGTCACGGACACTGCACACCCCAAACTACCCACTGCTGCTCCTGAATCTCCAGCCTGGACAAAGACCCTGCACTCTCTTCTCAGCTCTCCTCTTTCACCCAATCTCCTCCTAGCTTCTTTCTATGATACCACTCTCAAATCCACCTTGGCCTTTCTTACCACTTTCAGGGCCCTAGGTGGGGAGGGCTGCTCTTGTTCAAAAGGGTCTCATTCTGATGCAGCCACTGTCTGTTGGTCTCAGGGCCAGTCACAAGACTGGAGCTAGAATTGACAGTGAGATACCCTAAAGCATTAGGGCAAAGATATGCAAAGAAAAGAGATAGCATGAGTGTTCCTGAACAAAGAGAAATGTAATTTTGGATTAAGGTATCTAAAGAAGGAATGTGCATCACAAGTGGCTGGAGGCGGAAGGAGTGTCAGCCTCTGAGCTACCGAAAAACAGAGTCCTTGACTCATTCATTCAACAAATACAGTCAGTCCTGCCCACGTGACATTTTGGTGAACTAGAGACCACATATAGAAAGGTGGAGCTGCAGGCTACAAATAGCCACCCAGGTATGTGTAGTTACATTTTGATGATGCATTTCTCAGGATGGACCCTTCTGGTTAAGCGATCTGTGACTGCAGTTTCTGAACCCTCACCATGTTCCAGGCACTGTTCTAGATATCAGGACACAAAGGAAACAAAATAGGTTGGAGTGCTGATCTATGTAATATATTCCAGGGGGGGAATCAAGCAGTAAAATTAAGTTGCAAGAGGAATGGGGATTTCCAGGTTTGGAAAGGAGGCACAGCTATATTTTAAAAGTCGGTTGTGCTGCAAAGTGGGTACTTGCGCAAAGACTTAAAATTGAGAGACTGCCTGTTGGCTGTCCCGAGGGGCGAATTCTAGGGAGAGGAAACTGAATGTCAAAGACCTGAAGTTGAAGGGGTCTGGAGGGTTGGAGGAATCCAAGGTTACGGGACCAGTGCTGGAATGGGGTTTGCAAGTGGGGGGTAGGAGATGAAAAGCACCTATCCGATAGCAAGTTTAAGAGCCATTAGTTGTAATGACCATTCCAGTTTTAAACATGTTAAAATATGGAGGGAAGAAAACACAACATTGATAATAAAAACTGTACCAGTGTGTTTTCGGGCTCCTTACAGAGATTAAATGAGGTCATGCAGATGAATGAATAAGTGAGTGAGTGAATGGGCATCCTGGAATGTGCCCAAGTCCAAAACTCTTCTCATCTAGTTAATATTTGTTGAACACTTACAATGTGCCAATTTTTATGGCAGGTGCTGAGGGTGAAAAACGGATTCAGAAGGAAACTTCTTCAGAGAGTTCTCCTGAGAGCAATAAGTGACAGGTGGGGAGAACATCCCCTGTGGAGGGAATGGCATGAGCAAAGGCACAGAGGCAAAAACGAAAGAGAAAAAATAAAATAAGCCAACAAATACAAGCAAGCACAAACCAAGCAGCTTACCTTGTTCTGGAAGTTGCGAGCTGTCGTTTCCTCAGCATAATGTCTGAGGCTGAATGGGGCGCATGGAAGCAGTAGTGAGGGCCAGTCTTGTCCCGAGTCAAGCCCTGCTGAGTAGGGGAACCCAGGATGGGTAGTGGCGGGTTATTTTCACATGAAAATAATTAATGCGGTAGCGGTGTGGTGAACGGTTTCCACAAGCTAAGAGTGGCGGCAGGAGGCTTTATTTAAAGAGCTATTGCAGTAATCCGAGTGACTGATGTGGTAGAATAAATGAAAGATAGAAATTGGTAGAATAAATGAAAAATGTGGGGTGTTCGGGACTTGTGTTTGTTTGTTTTTTTCTTTTTGTAAGAGGAAGAGTGAGAGAGAAGAAATAGAACCAAAAGGAGATCAGCAAAACTAGGGCTGTAGAGACAGTGACATATTAAAGAAAGGCTTAGAAGGGAAGGTTAATAGGACCGGGAAATTGTTCAGATAAGAGGGTAAGGGTTGGGCCTCCCTGGTGGTACACAGGGTTAAGTCTCAGCACTATGAAGCTATCTACAGCGCAAGTTTTATCCTGGCCAGGGACTGACCCACATGGTGTAGCAGACCTCTCCTGCCTCGCCCGCTGCTCCCCTCAGCAGTGTATTTCAGTCAATTCACCTGTTCTGCTCCCCACTCTGTCTCTGGTGAATCGTCTTACCACCCCACACCTCTGGCCTATACCCCAGCCCTTGGATGCATAAATAAATAAATAAATCTTTAAAAAGAAAAAAAAAGAGGGTAAGGGTTAAAGTGTGGTCAAGGGAACTCCTAGGTCTGGGCTGAGTGAACTAGAAGTGCCATGTTAACAGGATCAGGAACTGGGGAACTGAGCTAGCGTGAGGGACAATATGAGGGATAAGTAACGCTGGAGGAATGTCTAGAATATCCAGGTAGAGATCTTCATAGGCAGGTTTTCCTTACACAGACACCCCTGCTTTGGGGAAGTTTATATTATCCCAGGCACTTTCATGAAAAACCTACATGCTTTTCTTTTTTAGATTTACTTTTTATTTATGCATACAAGCTGGGCTGCAGGCCAGAGGTATGGCAGGGTGGTGAGAGGATTCACCAGAGACAGAGTGGGGAGCAGAACAGGCAGATCGACTGAAGTACACTGCTGAGGGGAGCAGCGGGCGAGGCAGGAGAGGTCTGCTGCGCCATGTGGGAATCTCCCTGGCTGGTATTGAAATCATGCTGCAGTGGCTCTGGGTAGCTTCATAGTGCTGAGACTTAACCCATAGTGCCAGGGAGGCCCCAAACCTACATGCTTTTAAGAAAAATTTGCACGTAGTACCTGTCTTTGCTAACAGAAAGAAATCCAAAGAGATTTTCACCTGTAGGACAAAATGTAGACAGTGAAAATAAGCTTCAGCAGCAGCTGTAGAGGCACAGGCATCCCGAGGCAGCCAGAGCGGCAGGGCCAAGCTCCTTCCCCAAAACTATTTCACACCAGCTGTGTATTGTCATAACTGTTCTGCTTTTGCTATAAGTTAGTGCTCTCTTTGGTTTTATATGTTTTGGGTATGATTTGGTAAGTTATTTTTGGGACCTAAGAATTCTTAAAATTTTTTCCATATAAATTCACAGCAACGCTTCTTCACATCATGCCTTGTCATTGTATAAAAAGTTTTACAGAATCCTCCTTACCTTTCAGGGAACAGGGACGCTTCTAGTTTACTAATTTTCCCAGGGTTTTTTGGCTCACTCTCTGAGTCCCAGGACAACAAAAGGTAATTCTATGAATTCTATACGTATCCCAGTTATTTTACCATAATCTTTGCTTTAATGGACTGAGATCTTATAGTTTAAAAAATTGGTAAGGATTCTGCCCAGCATATCTTTTTTTTTTTCCTTTTGGTCTTGAGGGAAAGCCTACATACAGAAAAGAGCATGAATCTCAAGTATATAGCTCAACAAGGACACTGTTTGGATGGCATTAAATACTTTCAAAAGATTCATAGACACACACACACACACACACACACACACACAAACACTGGAAAATAGCAGCCAGACCCTTCCTCACTTTAAGAACTTTTGTCTCAGAAGGGTTCTGAGCAGTCCTGGGTACATCACCATTGAGCCCAACCCTCCTACCACACGTTGAATTCCTGCCACCTCTCTCATCCGCTGCCAAGGCCATCACCACCCTGTTCCCAACTCCAACCAGGCCTCACTGAGCCTCAGAGTCCCAGATCCCAGCTGCTCCCCGACCCATCCACACCCACCGCACTTCTCACACCTCCCCCACAGCCCACTTTGTCATAGGTTTGTTCAGCACATTATCTCTTGGGCTTTAAGACATCTTCCAGGGCTACTTCTGTGAAGCCTCCTCCTGAACTCTCCCACCCCCACCCTATTGTGTCCTATTTCAGTGGCTGCTTATTTTTGGATTCCTAAACTCTATGTCAGCATAGCCAGGTGACACTCTCCACAGACTGAGTTTGAATGCACCTTAACTATCTCTGGACCCCAATGCCACCACTGTCTGTTTAGGAAGGAGAGGGGGAGGGAATAAGCGATATACCAGGTAATTCCCCTTTATTCTCAGTTTCTGAGTCTGACCCCAAAAAAGGTTTACCATGAAAGGACAGGAATCAGAGACCCAGGTTTGAGTCTGAACTCCTCGACTCTCCAATGGTGAACTTCAGATAAATCAGTTAAGCCTCGCTGGGTCTCATATTCCTTCCACACACTTCAATTGTCCATGATCCTCAAGCAGAGAGTTTAAAAGCACAACAAATAGTGTGTTAGCGATCTTGTTCTTCTATTTCCACCATCTCATTTGGTCTCCACCATGTGAATAGAGATTGATGCAAAACATATTTCTTTTCATTTTTACATTCCGAAACGTAAAACCCATGGATGGAGAGAGAGAGAGAGAGAAACAAGAGATGCTGAGTTCCTTCTACACATGATACAATGAAGTTAAGTAATAAGGGTTTTAATTGTTCTACAAAAGAGTTCCTTCAATAGCTTGGTTAGCGACCCTATGTGGGCCCTCTCTTTTTCTCGATGGGGGTAATGAGATGTGTTCATTCTCAAGGGCAAACTGGCTAACCACCCGCATCAGTCATTCTCTCTAATGAAACTGCTCCATTCAGACTCCATTTTTTGTACACAATTCATTTTATTAACTGGCTGCAGCTGCAATTAGGAGTGGGAGAATCCAGGCATGTGCTTGGGTTTGAGATGTGTCTTGTGTGATTTTTCAAATACTTTGGGTTTGGCAAAAGCCACGACACATTCTGTCAAGTTCTTTTTCCCCTTCGTTTTTAAGCCCGTGTGAATTCAAGAGAAATGTGGCCCATCTGATTCTCATTCATTTTCGCTTAACTCAACAAAAAGTTGTCTCGGAAGAGCTAGAAAATGTCCAAGCAGCAAATCCAGGCTCTTTAATGGAAGCCTTATTAGAATCTTTCTCTCAACCTCCAATAGCTTAACATTCTCGAAGGAGGCCAAGCGTTTTCATTTCTTTATGCCTTTGCACTTGCTCCCTAAACCTGCAGTACCCTTCCCTGTCACCCCCTTCTGAGATCCTGACTCTTGCTCTTCCAAGCCCATCCCTTGCAAAGGCTTTCTCCACTGCCCAGTTTGTAAATGGTCGCAGATTCCACGGAGCTCTGCAGTTCTCCACCGGCAGCCCAAACTAGAGCTTTATTCCCTTCTGCTTTGTGGCAGGACCAGATGTGGAATCAGGTTGGCCAAGCCCTACTGGTGTCTGCATCGTTGTTAAGCCCTTGACCTTATTTAAAGATCATCAGGAGAAATGGCAGATAGACACAAGCATTTGCTATGAAGCTGTTGCCAAAACATTGATTATTGTGCCTATCAATGTCCCCATATAGGCTTCCAGGTGAGAAGTGACGAAGTAAACTTGAGGCTTGAGGATTCAGAATAACAATGGACTTCTTCCTCTATGATAATGAGCCATGGAACTTTGCTAGTTCCCTTTTTGTCTTGGCCTGCAAGCTAAGAAGCAGGTTGGACATTCGATCAGAGCAACTATATTGCATGCTCACTTCCTTTTTTTTTTTTTTTCCACGGACTGGGTTTCCTATTTCTATATTATTGACGCTATACGGGCAAAGAAAACATATCCTTCATTGTGAATCTCTTCAAAGTCTTTGTGGAGTGGCAAAGTGAAAAGTAAAAATAAGCTATTTACAACGGTTTCATCTGTGGAACAGATCTAGTATTTAGGAGTAATAGGAAAAGGTTTTACTTTTAATCTTGGGTTTTTCCTAAGCTGTTTGAATTTTACCATGTGTCTTAGCAGTTGATATGAAATCAATGCAATTTTTAAACTTAAAAATTAGTTGTATAAATTTATTTCTTAAAAATGCGTTCCTTGTAACGTCCATTGAAGAGGGAGTCATACACAGCGTTGCCAGCCAGTTACCTCACTAAAATATGATACAATTCAAAAACAAAAAGATAATCCTTTCTAATTCTGACTCCCCCGGGAAACACAGCTTCTGTCATTCATATTCTTCTCTGAATCTCCCTCACATCCCAGAGTGCTTTGCACATAACTGGCATTTAGCAAATTCCTGTTAAATGGATGAGGAGCAAAGTTCACCAAGTGAATTTAGAAGCCAGAGAAAGCCTGGGCTTTGGGTCTCCAGCCAGTCCTGGAGTCCAGACCCAGCTCTGACCAGCCACCAGTCCTGAGGCAGGACAGCTACTACTGGGCGCAGCTTCTTCTGTGAAATTGGACCTTGAGCCACTATTTTAGGGTTTTTTCTTTTGAAGGATAATTCAGAAAGGAGATGCTTGCTATTAAAAATTCCCTCCCTTTTACTGCTGAGTGTTCCTGGGTGGAAGAAATAAATATTTTAAACAGACAACTGACCACCAGAAGCTATACTTCCAGGAGCATAAGTGGAGGGAGGTGAGCAATTTGTGATTTGGATGGTGAGTACTTGCTCCTCAGAACCTCAGGCATGGGAGAAAGTAAGGGGTGGTGGGGAGGAAGGGAATGCAAGCCCAATGGTAGAAGAATGCAATGTCCCTTATCCGCTATCAAAGAAACCGCAATTTAGATAGAATAGATTGCACTCAGTCATTAATGTGACTTAAAAGTGATGGAATAAGGAAGTCTTTGGTTTTTAATAACTAAACAGCTCTGGGTTGTTGGTAGAATGATTTTTATCAAAGTAGAATACAATTGCCACTGATGGGACTCAGGATGAACTCATGGACTGATGTATTGTTTTAACTGTTAAGACATTTATCACATTACACTGTCATTAATCATTGACACAGCACGTCTAAATGGTGATGTGATACATATTACTATTAAGTATGTTTTAATATAGTTTTAAATGGGATTTAAAGAAAAATATGATTCATATTCTGAGTGGTAGACCAACACACCTCTGTTCCCCAAATGAATGCAGACCTCAAATCTAGAATGATTTAGTGGGTCTAAATTTAGTGGGTCAAATCTAGTGGATCTTGTGCAATTTTTTGACCTAAAGGAAGGCCTTCGCTGGGTCCCTCAATTTTTTTAATTGTAGTTCCTTTTTATATTATTTGCTACCCTGTTGATTCCTTATGCTCCTTATAGCTTGATAATGTTCTGATCTGAAGGCTTTACAGAATTGGAAGTGACTATATAAGAATGATTTATGGTAAAGGTGTTGGGCAATTTAGTTTGGGGGCAGGGGTCTTCTAGCTAAATGCTGGAGCCGCTCAGCTTTTTGTCCCCAAAAGACTTTTCCCAAGATTCACTAATGCCACCTACACACAGCACTTTGGTCCCCGGATGGATCTAGTCTACCGACAGGGCCAGGCCACCCATCTCCCTGCCTTGTTCTGTCTGGACACCACTCCCCCACCCCCTGCCAGGTGCCGCCCAGGTAGAACTTGGCCCACTCTCTTCTGGACTCCTGTGCAGCCTGCTTGCTGTTGCCACACTCGGCGCCTTGCTCCATACTTGGCAATTTGCTCCATGGCCTGTCCCTCATGCAATGTCTTCTTCACCTCTGGGTCCTGAGTCCCTCACCAGGGAGATTAAATGATTTTAAAAAAATAATAAATCCCACTGAGATAGATGTAGAAAAGGCCATAAAAAACCTTGTCTTAATCACTTATCAGGGATCAGAGGTCAAAAGAAAACATGAGGGTCCTCTCCCCACTCCTTGTTCACACCGGCCAGGCCAGCTGTAGCTTAAGTCCCTAATCTGCACATCCTTTTTCACGGTGGTTAGTACAGTCTGCAATTACTTTTGCGATTATTTGATTAATGTCTTTCTCCTGGCAATATGCTCTAGGTTCTCTGTGGTAGGATCACAGCTATCTTTGTTCTCCACTGGTGTTCTCAGTGGTCAGTGCTAAGCCAGACACAGAGTTGGTGCTCCTTAAATAGGAGTCATATGAAGCGAGGGAGGATGGGAGGGAGGGAGGGAGGGAGGGAGGGAGGGAGGGAGGAAGGAAGGAAGGAAGGAAGGAAGGGAGAGAGGGAGGGAATATGCTTTTTGCACACACACGTGCATGTACATGCCCACACCGTTTTCTAGCACTTACAATATTGTACAGATCGTTGAGAAGGCAGATGGTTGACACAGAAACCAGTGTAAACTCTCCTGTTTGTTTTCCAGGCAGATTACAACAGAAATATGATGCTTGCCAAATGAAAGGGGAGAAATTCAAAATGGTAAACGGAGCAACCCACTCACCGGCCTCGGTGAGGGTTTGACAAACAATATAGAGCCAAGACAAATTTCAAAAAGTTTACTCCTGCAAGAGTGCTGACCATGTCCTTTCAAGAATTTTCTCAGATGTCAAGAAGAAAAATTTCAAAGACTGTAACATTAAGAGGATGAAGGTGGGGCCTCCCTAGTGGCACAGGGGTTAAGTCTCAGCACTAGGAAGCTATCAGCAGCCACTGCAGCACAAGTTCGATCCCCCAACAGGGAGCTGACCCACAGGGCGCAGCAGACCTCTCCTGTCTCACGCACTGATCCCCTCAGCAGTGTATTTCAGTAGATCCGTTTGTTATGCTCCCCACTCTGTCTCTGGTGAATCCTCTCACACCCCTGCCCATACCTCAGGCCTACACCCCAGCTCTTGTATTCATAAATAAATAAATCTTAAAAAAAAAAAAAAAAGAGGATGAAGGCGACCAGGGAATAGTTATATAGGCTGACAACCTCTCAGTTCTAGGAGAATACTGAGGCCACAGAGAGAAAGAAAAGGAATCAGTGTTATATTAAGTTGAAGCACAGTCACTCTGAAAACTGCTTTTGTCTATCCAGACAGTAAGTTTTTTTAAGAGGATCAAAGCTACTTTACAAACTCAATTTTTAACAGAATTACAGGGAGAGTCATAACGACAAAGTGTCTCGACCTTGAGAGCTAGCAAGTCCATTACTTGTTTTTCATTTCTTACACTTCAAAGATACAGGCGGAGGCAGTCAAAGCCAAACATGAATCCAGGGCCTCCCTGGTGGCGCAGAGGTTGGGTGCTGCGCTGTGGAGCTGTCGGCAGCAGCGATGCGAGTTCGACTCCCAGCCAGGGAGAATCCCACATGGTGCAGCAGACCTCTCCTGCCTCGCCCGCTGCTCCCCTCAGCAGTGTACTTCTGATCTGCCTGTTCTGCTCCCTACTCTGTCTCTGGTGAACCCTCTCGCCGCCAACACCTCTGGCCTGTATCCCAGCTTGTATGTATAAATAAATAAATCTTTAAAAAAAAAAAAAAAAACATGAATCCAACATCCAGATCAATCCTGCTACTCTGAGCCACCAGGGGCTTTCTGCACCCCTTACTTCATGTTATAGATGAAGAGCCCAATGGGCAGACCGAGCAGACTGCCCCAAGTCCATGTGTGTGGACTTCCAGCCTTCCAGCCGCATGCCCAAGGTTCATGTCCCCATCTGCGCTGTTCTGTGGCTCTCCGAGACCAAACATCAAGCCTCTACCCCCGAACCAGATGCCAAACAGAGCTAACTGGCTGCAAGCTTTGCTTTCAGATCACTCATTTTGGCGCCATGGCTTAGGTCACCTGTGGTCTATTCTCTCTTAATGCATTCCTGCAGAGTCCACAAATAGTGTCACCTTGGAAAAAAGCAGTGAGTCTCTGTATTCTCTCTTCTAAAGTATCTACTCATATCAGGCAACCTAAACCATCATGTTGCAGTGATCTGAAATATCAAACAAGAGGAATCGGGCTAGTCCTAGAGGTCAGGAACTACATTTTCATCTGCCTGTGGAGGCACCAATGCCAAGGCTAGTGTCTGCTCACAGTAGGGCAGCAAAAGGATAGATTATGTGAAAATTGCACAGAGCCTGGTATGGAAGCCAGGAAAAACTGTTAGAATCATTGACCAGAAATTTCCAAAGGTGACTTATGGTGTTCAATATTCTCACCTACAGAATAATACAAATACCAACCACCTTACAGAATTTCTCCGAGGAAAGGACGTGACAGCAAGGCCCATAGGGCACCAGGCACAGCAGGCGCCATCCACCCTGGCCCTTAGCATGACCACGTCCATCGATGCTGGTGCAAGGAAAGGATGAAGTTAGCCACATTTTAAACTGGTTCTTTCCTAGGAATCAAGGAAGAAATAAAGAAAAAGGAACAGCACGTGCAATTACCCAGCCTACGAGTGGTCAGAATTTCCTTTTCATTTCTTGTCGTAGCTTGGAGCCCTGTTTGACGGTCAGCCCTGCTTCATCCCGCAGTGAAGTCATAATGCTGGGCTGGCTCTCTGTCTATTGACACACAGAGTCCGTGAGTCACAGATTCAACAGGATGACTTTGCTGCAGTGTGATTGACTGGAAAATATTCTCTCATCTGAAAACTTTTTTCAAACTAGTGGATATGATTATTTTTGCAACATGGAGTGCAGGCTCCTTATTTATCTGACGTTGGGAGCTCCAAGATTCCAGCCGGTCAAGAGAGAACTCGAAATGTTCAGGATCTGCCTTGTGGAGTGACATACATTGCCCCCTGCGCCCCCCCTCACCCCCATCCTTCCCCTTCCTGCTGACTGGTATATCTAGAGTAAACAGTCCCAGTACAATAGTTAGATTGCACTTGAATTTGGTGTTTACTTGACATTTACACACTGGCCATGCTGGACAGCTCAGTCATTCCAGAACAGGGACTCGGCCAGCAAGCATTGTGTTCAACTGGTGATCCAGCTCGGGCCACATAAAATCCTGAAGCAGCTACGTGGGGTCTGGAGAAGCGGTTCAAGCTGCTGGTTTTTATGCTTATGTTTAAACTGTGTATATTAGAAAAAAGAGGTACCAGAATGCCACCAGTCTTCTGGGAAACATCTCCCTAATCCACACAGGGTGGGCAGGTCTTGCTGACACAGTAGCATCCCCTACCCCGCCCCCATCTGCAGGGGTTTTGGTCTAAGACCCCCAGTACATGTACCATATCTTTTCCAATACTTACATAGCTCTGGTAAGGCTTTGGGTATAAATTAGGCACAGCAAGAGACTAACAATAAAAATTATCAAACAATTGTAACAAAATATTGTAATAGAAGTTATGTGAATGTGCTCGAACTCTCTCTTAAAATGTCTTATTATGCATAACGTTTTCAGGCTGTGGTTGGCCGCAGGTAACTAAAACTGGGATGCAGAGACTCAAATGAAGGGGAGACCAGTGTACCCACTTTCCCGCCAAGTCAATTCACACACTCACATAGAATTCATTCTGAAAACAATTCTAATTTACTCCCCAGTGCTAAATCTCCTCTGATTACTAATTTGATTAACTTAATGTCCAATTTTTTCCTGTCCTTCACTGTGTAATGGGATTAATAACATGAAGCTCACAGGATGAATACAGGCACCACACATGCAGTGTCCCCAGGGCAGGCTGAGCCTCTTAAGAGGTCTCTGAACTGGGGTTTCTATCCCCCCTGTGAGGCCCACACTTCTGGCTTCAGGGGGGCAGGGGCCCAGAGCTCAGGCAAGGGCAGGGTGCAGGGGTTCTCATGTCCACTCAGGGGAGGAGGCTCGGACTTGATGACGGCTTAGGACACTTGTTCCCTAGTCCCAGCTCCACCAGCATGGGGTAGGGGAAATCACCTCTACTCTCTGAGCTCCTGTTTCCTTGTGTGCAAAGTGGAAGCTTCTGATTATATTCTAACACTGTGTAATTTTCACATCTTCAAAACCTGAAGAAGCCCAAACGCTCACCCATAAAAGGCTGACTAGTCCCAAAGCTGATAACGCAGATGTCAGTTTTTAAAGGGAGTAGCCAAAGAACAAGGGCTTTTGCTGTGTAACCTGGAAGGAAACCAACACCTTGCTACTACTACCTTGCTGATGGGAATGTAAATTGCTGATGGGAATATGCATTTTTTTTTTTGAGGAACCATAAATCAAGTTCTATAAATTCAGCTTAAGGAAGCGTTTGCTTTGGCTGCATGGCAGCACCTACAGTAAAAATGGACAATACAGAGATTAGCATGGCTCCTGAGCAAGGGAGACATGAAAATTTGTGAAGTGTTCAATATTTTTTAAAAAAATAAATAGAACTTAAGGAAATAAGTGTATATGCCGAATGATATCTGTAAGAACTTTATAATAGTGAAAAATTGAGAACTAAATGACTACCAAAAGGACTGATTAAATACCAAAATTAGGAAATAATATGATAGAACAATATAAGGTGTGTCTATATATTAACATGAATAGATGTCTGTGGTTCAATGCCAAGTGAAAATAAAAGTAAATTTACAAAGTTGTGTGCAAATAATAATCCATTTTTTTAAATAAATATTAATATTTTCATACAGACAACAATTCTGAAGACTTATACCCCAAATGGCTAATTATAGTGATATCTAGATTGGAAGAATGTGGATTTTACATAAAACACACATTTATTAATAGATGTTTTAGGATAAGCAAGCATTAATTTTTGAAATAAAAAAAATTTACCCTTAAAAACAATGAAATGAGCAAGGGATTTTTAGTTAAGCATGGTGTACTAAACATGTTTTCTGATGCTCCTTCTGAAACTCCATTAAAGTGATAGTAAAGAAATCAAAAAGTCAAAACTAACCAGGACGGAGAGAGTAGGAACTGGGAAACAGACAAAAGTCCCCAAACTCAAATCAGAGAAAGCAGAATTTAAAGCAGATGAAGGCAGAGCGCAACATCCTGGAAAGGCTCAAGAAGCAGAGACATCAAGAAATTCAGAGAGTAAGGCACATGTAGGGATGAAACCAGATTATTGATTGAAAGCATATATAAGCAGCAATTGGAAAGTCCATCCTTCTACCCATCCACCCATCCACCCATCCACCATTCATCTAACAAACAGGCCCTAATATTTCTCCCTAACCAATGAACCTGGTGACTGCTTTTCCTCCAACATAGGCCAAAGATTAATAAAAAAAAAAGGTGTATATCTCTGAAGAGTAAGATCCAAGAATTCTGAACCCTGGGAAGCCTCACACAGCTGAGGACAGGAGCAAATGAGGGTGACTAAAGCACAGGCTCCAAATGGAGTAGAGGTGACACAGGCAGACCCAAGCTGCCTTCCCTACTTGGGCTCCGAGGACACAACCTTGGGCCATTCTCTTCACCACTCTATACCGTAGTACTTTACACTGTAAATGCAGTTATTAAAACAAATATATATGGAGCACCTATTAAATGCCCGCAAACTGCAAACTGTTTTAGAATATGAGTAAGTCAGGTAGGGTTCATGGCCCTTGAAGCTGCATTCTAGTGCACCATTGGCAGCGCCAACCTCAGAGGGGTGTTGTGAAGAGGAAATAACTTACTGCGTATGAAGTGTTTGCACTGTACCTGGTACAGAGACGGGCAGTCACAACATTATTCATTTGAATGTCCCTGTCCCCTCTGATTCCTGGAGGGAGATTCCTTCCGGTGTCCTTGCAGGAAAGACCAAGTTAGAACTCTGCCAACACTGTCCACCAGAATATAATTCTTCAAGTGACCTTGGCTTTATCCAACCTAACTCTTGACAGCCTTATGAACGGTCAAGGTCACCGTCTTTCTAGATTTGACACAACCAATAAAAGGTCTTTACAAGTCATGGCATGAATCCAAGAAATATGACTTTCAAGATAATTTACACATGGCCTTAATTGAAACTGCTTCTTATGAGATCTTAGGTGAGCCTAGTCTTTTGTTGTCGCATCTGCCACGACACTGGGATACGCTGGAAGAAAGAAAATAGTGTGAAAAGGCATTTTACTCTTCCACCAACATATTGCATCATCTCCCAATGTTGCCTATTTCAGAACCCATTTCAAGTTTCTCAAACAGGGAAAACTATTGATGAGTTGAGCTACATTGCTGTGGGGGAGAAACTAACATGAAAGGTAGCTTTCACATTCCATATCTCACTTTTCACAATGGCGTGAGAGGCAGATACAGTCATAGTCTCATTTTACAGACAAGTAGAGGCCCACTAGGGGACCACCTCCCCAGGGTCATCCAGCTACTAAGAGGCAAACCAGGCCTGCTTCAAACTCCTGGGGGGCAGATCCAGCCATCTCCCTGAGAGTCTCTAAGCTACTTTTATCTCAAGTCACTCCTTCATCTCCCACAGCCCAGGGAATTTGACCAAGTCCCTCTCCTTCACGGAGTCATAGCAAACAGCTCAAAGCAGCTCAGATAAGGACACTCTAATCTGCACTCAGCTAGCCTGGAGACAGTGTATTTAATAGAGAAGTCCAAAGGAGTTTCTATTTTAATGGAAAACTGAGTTTGCTGAATGAAGCACAGAACATTGAAATTCAACAGCTCAGTGCTTCCCATAAACACTTCACTCCCAGAGTTTTGTTGGGTAAATGTAGTAACCAGAAAAATCTATGGGCAGCTGACAACATAGACTGAGTGCAGTCTTTGAATAGATTACCTTCCTGAATCTCTATTACAATGCTGGAAATGCCTCTAAGAGCCACTATCTATTCTAGGGCTTCCTCTTTCAAGAAGCTTCTGATATCTCGACAAAAAACCGTGTGTCCAGACCTCAGCTTCTGACTTTGAATGAAACAATGCATCAAACACAATATGAGCTATTTGAGTGCTGTCAGAAATTTATCTGGACCCTTTTTATTTTTCTCTTTGCGTTTGCACCGGCCATCCTCCCAGGTCTCTCCCCCTCAGCCAGTACACTAAAATTGATTAACAAACACAATGTTTGTGAAAAAGAGTCAACCACAGGGTAATCAAATGCAGTGTGTGTGTGTGTGTGTGTGTGTGTGTGTGTGTGTGTGTGTGTGTGTGTGTGTATTTTTAAATCATTTCCCTGGCCCAAAGTACATAATGTCAAATTGGCAAAAATAACCTAGCCCTCTTGTCCGGCCCACAACTGAGAAGAAAATTAAACACAGAATTGTTTGTTTCTTGTTTGCATTTCTCAGGGTGTGAGGTACTCCTTTTTAACCCTCAGAATCCTTATACTTTCCATAATGCAAAGATTTTGCCTCCATCCTGACTTACACCAGGAACCCAACTTTTCCTTGGAAGGGTGACACTGTTGGTCTATGAATGTGAGGTACAGAGGCTTTTAAATAAAGGAAATAGAATCTTTGAGAGTGTAATGTTTTAGTTGCCCTCTGATGGATAATTCTTCCCAGGGAAAGAGTTTACCAGGCTTGGGAAAATTTGAAGGACAGAAAATTCCAACAAAAGGTTTTCTATACTGGTTTGCCTTCTTTGCCATTTCATTTTCTTTTAAATGCTCTATTTGTTTTCAAATTCATATAGTATCAGAGGACTCTTCTTGTGGCCTTAAAGACAATCCCACTAGATAAAGATAAATGCTAGTCCCTAATTTCTTTGTTAGGAAGAATATTACTTTTATACATCTTACTCACCATGTATGCAGACATTTAAAAATAAACAAACTAAAAGGAGGGCTTGTTTTTGTTTTTTTGGTATCTTCTTAACACATCTCAGAACTAGCTGAGGGCACTGAAAGTCGAATTTAACATACTGCTGTTAGAACAACTCCAAAGTCTTTCAGATAATCCCATTAAGTGTAAAATGTCTTTTTAAGTAGCTTGAAGAATGCAGTGGGGCTAACTCTGGGGGACTGAGAATGCAACTTCAGTGATCAAACCTAAAGGTTCATGATAAAGATTTTAAACTTCTGAGAATTGACTTGTAAATGTCTGTGATTCATTTTCTGCTCTAAAAACTTTAATACCCAGTGTTTGGGTTTTGAAAGGCAATGGATTTGGCCACAGAAAAGAGTTGCCTCTTTCTCCATTTGGTTTTGGTTTGGCTTTTGGTTATTTTTGTTTGTGTTTTCTAGTTTGTTTTATTACAATGCTTTGGCCAGGCCTGTTCTCTCCCTGGGTCCAACTGTTTTGTGAGGACAGCGTTAGAAAGGACCTTATTTTCTGTCTCCTTCACAGAAATTTTTGAAGAGAGAAATGAAGAAATGAAGCAGAAATGAGGAAGAGTGGGATGGAAAACAGAAGAAGGCAGTGATAAGGGCAGGTTCCCAGATGAATAGTCCTACCCTTGTGCTCACTTGCTTCATTTCACAATGAACGGCCCCTGGGCAGCTGTCCTAAAGATGCCACAGGGGAAGCAGAACCACAGATGAGTAACCAGACACAGGCAGCCCACTGGATAAATGGCGTTGAAGCGTTGCCACCCAGCTTGGTTAGAGTGCATCGGCAAGAAGAATGACCTAGATCGGGACTAACAGGCCCCAGGGTCAAGTCAGAGATTATCGACCTCTACAGGTTGAGGATGATGAGGGCCCTTAGGGTGAAAGGGCATTTCAGGCAGGAGGAAAAACACATTGTATGTTCAGAGACTTGACAGAACATCAGTTAACATTTAGGGAGGGTGGGGTCAGTCTCTAGAAATGATCCTATAACCTCTGTCTAGGGCCAGGGTGGGACATCAGGCTAAGGGGTGCAGTCTTGCTCCTCTAAGCAAAGGGGGCTGTTGAAAGATTGGCTGGTGGTGGTGAGGTTGTGAGAGCAGAAGTGTGGCAAAATGTGAACAGCATGGATTTGATGTAGCAAACTCCAGTGTGACAATGGGGGGGGGGGCATGGGGAAGGAAGACAACAGTTTGGAGGCTACAGCAATCATTAGTAACTAAGGAGGGCTTGAGCCAAGGTGCTTCTTTGTGGCGGGGCTGAACCCTGCCGGCCCAACTCAGTATTAGGGGAAAGACAGTGACGACATTTAGAAATGGTTGGCTATTTTGATATTGGTTAGAATATTCAGATATTTGGAAATATCAGAAATGGTTGAACTCTGTGGACACTCAGATGGCTAGTGTCCACACAAAAAAAAATGAGGGAGGGAGAGAGTAACAAAATGACAATAGGGAAAATGATGAGTCTGGTAGTTCTTGACCAAAAAAGGGGGTTCTGGGGCCTCCCTTGCGGTGCAAGGGGTTAAGTCTCGGCACTATGAAGTTATCCAGAGCCACTGAAGCACAAGTTCGATCCTGGTTAGGGCCCAGCAGACCTCTCCTGCCTTACCCACTGCTCCCCTTAGCAGTATATTTCAGTCCATCTACCTGTTCTGCTCCCTACTCTGTCTCTGGTGAATTCTCTCATTTTCCCCCACCCCCCACCCCATTCCTCTGGCCTACACCCCAGCTCTTGTATGCAAAAGTAAATATATCTTTAAAGAACAAAAAAACAAAAAAGGGGCGTCTGGTAGTTCTTGACCAAAAAAAAAAAAAAATAGGGGGGGAGTCTACAGTTGAGAGCTGAAAGGAAAAACCAGCTTCCTGTCACTTGAATAAAAAGGAAACTTCATTACTCATTCATTCAACCAACACTTGCCAAACATGACCATGTGTTACACAGACACACACAAGGGCTTGGGGGTATAAGGATGAACGGAACGACAGCAGCCATGCTCACAAGGCTTATGCTGCCCTGGAGAGCACCTGGACATTAATACCTGCCGTGTGAAGTCACTTGACTTGGAAGGTCCCATTTATAATCCTTATCACTTTAAGAAGATACTACTCATTTTCCCATTTTTCAGAAGAAACAGGCAAAGTGAAGTCAAGGAAAGCAGCAGAGCAAAAATATGAACCCCCAAAATCAATTGCTAAAATCTACTTTCTTAACCTCCACCTAAGACTGAGGTTCAAAAGATGCTGAAGTTTACAAGGAGATAGGAGTGAAGCTGCGCCACCTTCTAAAATTTGCAGGCCCCTCTCACAGTTATTATCATCAGTAGGGATTTCATTTCAAAGCGATTTGGACACTTAAAATTATCTCTGGCTTTCACCTTGTGAAAAAAGCAGTTTTTTCCTGAGTCCTGTAGCAGTGGTGCATATCCCCCCCAGGCTAGGGTGCAGCCAACCTCCAGAGCTATGTGCCCAGATCTGGGGCCCAGTTCTGGTATTGTAGCCTTCACTTGAAATATTTCTGCAGCCTCTTCAATCTATCACACCTCTCGATGGCTCCACATTAATCCCCTCGCAGTGATGGTTTCCATCACATCTCCTGCCAACTAATGCAGTTTGGGCTGGAAAAAAAAAATCTATTTTATAACTCCAAGGACATTAATAATTAACTTCCATACCACAAAACTTGTAATATCAGTTTGCTGAAATAAAGTCACTAGTATTTAATTCTTCTTTAAAGGGTGTCTTCTATTATTATTATTTTAGAGTGCAATTTAGTCATCAAAGGTTTACTCAGCCTCATGTTTATAAATTACATGGGGCAGGGATTTAACTCTTCTGGACCTACCTGTTCTGAAGAGAGGGAGGGTCATAACCCTGTTGTCATACCAGGCATCTGCCTTGTAAGGAGATGATTTGTGAACTTGAAGTTCCTTAACCTCTTTTAGAAAACTCTGAGGTGAATATATAGGGTTCCCTCTATGATGCAATCAGAGGAATAACCAGATAGTTGCCTGCCACGAAGAGGCACTGGCTTTCTTCCTCCAGAGCGCTGTTTGGAAACTACAAGTTCACCTTTTTAAATTGAATTTCAGAATTTTGTCTTGATTATATGACATAATAATAATGACTTTCCAATTCTTCTGTGTAATATTGTTTTTTCATGGTGGTGGTTACTTTTTTTTTTTTGTAAGGGGAAGGGCTACTGCCTCAGAGGATTAAAAGCAAAGCAGAAAAGAACCTCCTGCACTGGCGACCGAAGATACAAATTCCAAGTCCTGACTTACAAGTTTACATCCTGGGGCTGGTGGCTATCAGTCAAGGGTTCAACCAAGCTCGCTGGGGTTTAGAAATCTTGACCTTGAAGGAGAATTTCCCAAGAAATTTTGGGCAAGGGGAGGCGAGGCGGTAGCAGGTGTCTTTCCTTTCCTTTGAAAAGGGCAATGTTTTCAAAGAGTTAAATTAACTCTTTGTGTACTCTTCCGAGTAGGGTTGAACCCCTCTAAGCCAAGTGTAGAAGGGTCTAGGTTTCTCTGCCAAAGCACGCCTTTCCCCCAGCGGCAGGCCTCGAAGTCCTCGCACCCCCACCCCCCCACCCCAACCCAGACCAGAGCCAGGAAGAGGATGGTATTCATCTCAGCTCCAGACTAGAGGGATTCCTGGCCTTGGTAGAAAAGGCCCAGTGGATTCATTTGGAGCGAGCTGCATGCATTCCAAGAATGCTTCTGTGGTCCGCAAGGAGTGGAAAAATCGGGGATAATAAATATTCTGAGGAAACCTAATAGGTACCAGAATCGCAGGACTCAAAACAAACAGGTGACGACTTAATGGACGAGACAACCAGAGCTCAAAAAGCGTGAACGCGCACAGGGCTGAGGCTTCCACCCTTTCCCCCGCGTCCGCTCCTGCCTTTCTTTGCTGTTCTGACACACCCGGCTGGGAGCGGCAGCATTTACCGACCAGGGGGCTCGGTGGCGAGGGCGGGCGGAGCTTGGCTCTGCGCGCCTGAATCCAAACCAAACACCTCGCAAACCCACGTTTAGCAAGCGATACCGAACACCACACTCACGTTTAAAAAAAAAAAAAAAAAAGTACTGTTTGCAGAGAAGATGAGGGCGAAAACATTTCCCGGCTGGAAAATTACTGATCACAAACTAAGGGGGGAGTGAGGTGGGGAGGCAGAGTTATAAGACTGAAATAACGATCGCCGTTTCCTCTTCTCTTCCCGTGGGCAGGGACGGCTGCCACGAGCCCTTTTCGCTGTGTACCCTTTTCGGGAACCGGGGTCCCACCACATCGCTCCACCTCCTGGCACGTGGCCACTTTCCAGCTAAGACCCTTTGGGTGGATTGGACCGCCGGGAACCTGAGCCGAAGGGAACGAGTTGTTGTTTGACCTCGCCACTTCACCTCTTTATGACTCAGTTTTCTCATCTATAAAGTGGAGTGAAGAGTGCGTAGCTTTTAAAGTGCTTTGAGATTTCCTGGTTGAAAGGTGTCCCCGCGCCTAGCAGCCCCATCTTCCTTTCCCCACCGCACAAAGTAAATCCGGCACCCTTTCACTCCCTTCCTCGCTCCTTTAAAAACCAAAACCATAACTCGGTTTCCCATTTCGGCCTCTTTTCGCCTTTTCCGGGAAACACGCCTCCGCCTTCTCAGGCTCCCAGTTATCGCGACAAGGTGCTAGGCACCCACCTCCTCTAGAACACCCCCCACCCTCCAACCCCACCCCCGCAGCCCCACCCTTAAGAAGAGCCCGTGAAGAACCGTGCAAGGCTAGGCCCAGCGCCCAAACTGGCGCTCCGGGACCAGGGCCGGGCGCCTGCGTGCGTATGGGAGGGATCAGAGCTGGATGAGTCACACGGATAATCGCGCTCTCCTCTAGTACGCAAACGGCGCACCGAGCGCACACGGGAGCGGGGGTGGGGCGCGTTACCGTTCCCCTCTGCCCTCACCAGCCTCTCAGCCGCGGGCTTCGAACCCAGGGATCGGACCAGGGCGACGCGCACTGCCCTGGTCGCGCGGCGATTGGACCTGCGTCCGGTACCCCTCGCCCTGCGCCGGGGCCGCCGCCGCCACCGCCGCCGGCGTCAGCGCGGCTCCTGCCCGCCAGCTGCCGGGCTGGCGTCACGGCCGGGCCCAGCCCCGCCCGCGCCCCTCCCTCCCCCCGCCCGCGCCCC
>PVIJ01016928.1:10654-31248 GCA_004024925.1 Scalopus aquaticus | reverse complement strand
GACTTTCAGATAGCAGGAGAACCTGTACTAAATCTTATAGCCAAAGGAAGGTCTATATATGCCAGGCTTTATTCTAGGCATCTGGAAAACATCAGTAGTCAAGGCAAGCAAAGTTCCCTATCATGGAACCTACATTCTGGTGAGGGAGACAAAAACATGAAGTAATCAACTTAAACCAATTTAAGAAATGAAACTAGAGAGCAGAAATAGAAGGGTGATCACACTTTCAGAGTAGCCTCTTTTAAGCTCATTCTCTGGGCTCCTACTCACAGTCACTGACTTTGAATATTTTTTCTTTCTGTATTTTGTGTAAAATGGGCCTGGAGTTACTACCCTTTTGGAAAAGCTTCCTTTTGCCTGGGACAGTCAAGGAGGAGGACTTATTAAGGCAGTTATCCCTTTAGTTTTAGGAAGAAAGTCTCTGTTTTCTGCATTTTTCTTTCTATGTTGCTTCTTCCCAGCAAAATGGTGAGAAATATGGTAAGTTGGGAATTAGGTTGAGGAAAAGAGGTTGAGTGGGGCAATCCAGTTTACTTTAATATAAACTTCAGGGGAAGGATGAAAAGATCCCAAAGCATCTCCTAGAGAAAAAGTCACGGTTTGCAATTTTTCATTGATTGGCTTTCTGTTTACCTGACCTGTGAACATTTGAAAACAACAGGTTCCCTGTGGAGGACTTTAGAGTCCAGAATCCTCAGAACCTCTCTTTTTCTGTTCTGCAGATATAACTAATATTGTTACTGCTTTCTTAGAGGGCTGCTAGGAGCAGTGTAGAGTTTTATGTCAGGTCCCACATTTTCACAGGCTCTTCTAAAGCCTTGAGAAAGATCTTAAAATATATTCACATGTTCATATGTTGCTACAAATTGCAAAACTTGTCATTTACCCATGCTATGTTTCAAAAATTCCCTAAAACTATATCTATCCCCAGTATTCCTAGACATAGAGCTTATCCATTTACAGTGCCAAGTAGATTATAAGTGCTCAGTATCTACTTATGCTAAAAATAACATTCACTTTATTAAATGATATTATATTATTGCCATTTGTGACAACAGACATATATGTAATATGTAATATAAAAACTCACTTTATTACACATAAATATAAACTTTCCTCAAAAGAATGGCATCAGCACAACAAATATTTTGACAGCTAAACTCTCTACTTACATAGCAGTAGCAGTCACAATAGCCCACACATTCCCAAATAAATAAAAATGGTAATTCATTCACTTGACTTTGTTTCCCAAAGTAAATAAATAAAAAACTGCTTTGAAATCTTAAGATATGTTCCCTTTCAACAAAGGTATAAGGAAATGTATAGTGATCTTTTTATGTCTGACATTAATGATTCACCAAAATCTCATTAAAATGTTCAGACAATATTTATTTGTAATAAGTTAAAACCATTTCTTCCCAAAGTTGTCTTTTTTCCAAAGGATGAGGGCCACCTAAATGATTATGTGGAAAGGTGAATCACAAATAAAAAAATTAGGGCTTGTTTTAGATGGGTTTTGTTTGCTTCTTTGTTTTCCTTTTATATTTATTCTACATAGGAGTGAAATCATCCATCTTCTTTATTTCATAATCCCCTCCAGCTCCATCCATGTTGTCACAAATGGTAAGATTTTACTTTTTACAGCTGAGGAGTATTCTGTGGTGTACATATATGATATCTACATATTCGCTCATCTGTTGGCCACTTAGGTTGTTACATAGCTTGGCTATTGTAAACAGTGCTGCAGTGAACAAAGGGATACATATGTCCCTTCAAATTAGTGTTTTTGCATTCTTGAGAAGGATTGCTGGATCATATGGTAGATCTATTTTTAATGTTTTGAGAAAACTTAATATTGTTCTGTAGAAGCTGGGACTGTTCTAAATTCTCACCAGCGGTGAGTACTGTCACCAACAGGTGACAACTGTGAGGTGGTATCACACTGTGGTTTCCATTTGCATTTCCTTGATGATAAGTGATGATAAGCATTTTTAAAAGCATTTTTAAAGCATTTTAAATATGACTTTTGTCCATATTTAAGTGTTTGGGGAATTGTGTATTTAACTTTTCTGCCCATTTTTTGATTGGTTTATTTTGAGTTGTGTGAGTCCTTAGTAGATTTTGGATATTACTCCCTGGTTAGATATATGATGTGCAAATATTTTCTCCTATTCATTTGATATCTTTTTGTTTTAACGATAAATTTTTTCATGGTGGAGAAGGTTTTTAGTTTGATGTAGTCTCAATTGTTTATTTTTGCCTTTATTTTTCTTGCCACTTTAGTCAAGTCCCAAAAAATATCCTGGAAGTCTATGTCATGGAGTAATTTTCTTATGTTTTCTTCTATGAATTTATGTTTCAGTTTTACATGTAGGTTTTTGAAACATTTTGAGTTAATTTTTGTGTGGGTGTGAGACAGTGGTCTCATTTCACCCTTTTGCATGTGACTGTGCAATTTTACCAACACCGTTTGTTCTCCATTGTGTGTTCTTGACTCCTTTGTCATAGATTATCGATATATGTGTAGGTTTATTTCTGGATCTCAGTTCTATTACCTTGTGTGACTATTTTTATTCTAATACCATCCTGTTTGATTATTATTACTTTGTAGTATAATTTAAAGTCTGGGATTATAACACCTCCACTTTTCTTTTTTGTCAGGATTGCTTTGGCTATTTGGGCCTTCTGGGGTTCCAGATAATCCGGCAGTGTTTGTTTTATTTTCTTGAAAAAAAGTACTGAAATTTTGATAGGGATTGTAATAAATCTACATATGCTTTGTGTAAGATGGCCATTTTAATCATGAATAACAAAGAATCTTGAGAAAGAGTTATACATATATACATATACATATACATTTATTCCAGAATATAAAAATATTTGTATTTCACATGATATAAAAACTTAAAAAAAAAAGCTCTCCCATTGAGGATATTCTTTTAAAAATGTTCTTAACAGGTAAAATAAGCTATCCTGAGGATGCTGGTCAGTCTTTTCTATAGCTATGCTACAAGTTGCTCAGCAGTTTTATTAATAACCTAGCCATGCTGTTTGTCTACAAGGGAGGTAAAGTCTCTATGACAGGAATTTCTTATGGAATTTTACCCATTTATTATCATAGCTAAATGTCCAATTTGCGAACTACTGTGTTGAACTCTAAGTACTCAATATGACGTGGTACAGTGATGATTAGTTGGATAACTGGTAGCAAGTTGATTACATTGGACTCCATTTTCATGGGGGGAACAATTTAACCTCACTGGAGTTATTATTTAATTTGTTTTTACTGACCAACACTCTTTTGCTTGCACCTATGTGGACCTACTCAATGTTACCAGAAAATTACAAGTTTTCTTAGTAACAATTATATACAGACAAAGCCACAAGGCAATAAAGGTTATATTTACCACCTAGTAAGATCTCCATTAGATACACAAGTCTGCTGAAGGTAGTTAAGAATAGAAATTATAAATAAACTACCACTTATTTCCTGTTATCCACAAAAATCATGGACATAAATATATAGTGTTGGGTTGATGTCATATTGTCAGTCAAAAAGATCTTATTGGGCTTTCCCCCTCAGTTTGTATTATAAAAATGTTTCTTTTTCAAATAAATGACATTTTAATAGTGATTATATTTTTTCAAACTCTTAAGTACTGCCCCCAAAGACACATGTATGCCTCTCTGACAATGGAGAGGATGAGAATTAATCCTCCAGATCAAAGCATGGGACTCTATAGCAAAGGTAATGCTAGTTCTCTTGTTGGCTATCAGAAGTAGAACACTTATCAATGAATACCTGCATTTAAAACACTTAGTCCATGTTTCAGTATAATGCTTTATCACATGAATCTCCTGGGTGGTCTCGAAACCATTACCAAGTATTTTGAACTTTAATTTCTGTCTTTTAAGACAGTCCTTTGTGAAAAGAGATATTAAAGATGGGACAGTCACCTTAAGAAAATGTACACTAAAATTCCCACAAGACAAGTTAACATTATTTTAAGAAACAAAATATTGAAGTGCTATTTGATATCGGCCTTAAAATTTTGTTATTAAACAATGTCATGAGTGGGGAGTTTTATCAGTAATTTTTCCATTGCTATCACTTATCATTAAATTTAAAATCACCTTCATGCAAGGACATATCACAAGCTAATGAGGAGTGGCAATCCTGAATAGCCTGGGCAGGAATGAGTCACAGGCATCCTTCATGAAGTAATTATGCACCTGCTGGGGAGTGTTTTCTGCCTCCGGTAAATATTGACATGCCCTTCCTCTTTATTGTAAGAGGAAAGTTTATTGGAGACTGTGTTCTTACATTGTTTTCACAAAACCTTGTTTTGGGGTTATTTTGTTTACTAGAATCAAAGAAGTCTTTAGGATTTCTAGTCAAGACTGAGCTGCAAGTGGACAATAGAATGAAATATATTATTGAATACAAAGGACAGGAAGGAATCAGAAACCAACAAGACATGGTCTCAGGCACAAGGGCCCAGAAAGAAAATTTCTCAGAACCTGGGGTAGGAGGGGGCACCTGTATTCATAACAGAGGCCAAACAGAATAGTGGCAATTTCTAACCAAGATTCTCAAATCAGTCCAATAATGTAAGTTCTTGATTACTTGTGAGAGTGTGGAAGAGTGTCATTGAAAACACTGAGGTTTTGTTCTCTAAAACTCTAGTTGACTATAAGAGTCCTGGCCCTCAAAATATGTGACCCTTGAAGCGTTTCATGGATATGTAAACGTGAGTTTTTGAGACATAATAGGGCTTGGTGGTTATTTTTGCAGAAATGACATGGGATAAGAAAGTCTATTGCTAAATAAGTCTAAAAAAACTCCTTCAATAAGTACAAATGAAAATTCTAGGTGATAAGCAAGCATGGTGCCAGAGCTTACTAGGTCACCCCTTCTGTGAGTTCATGGTGGACAACATATTAGTGCCTCTTATAGTCAGAGGCATCTTGGATTCATTAACATACCAGGTCATTTATTTCATTCCCTTTATTACATTCATGCTAATGAGAAAATCCAGAGGTCAAGGAGTTTAAGACAATTAAAACAAAGCATTTACAACAAATGAAAATTTCAGTGATTTAAAACTCACTAGAATGGGGATTGTATTGGACCCAATTAAGAGAGTTAGGGTCCTGTCTGAGCAGGGGCAGGATGGCATGAAAAGAAGCAGGAAGAGAAAGAGCCAAAGTGGGCCTGAACTAAAGTCCTATTAAAGGCACAAACTGAGAAGGCTAATTCTAGAGCAGGAGAAAGAATGTCAAGAGTGGAGTCAGGTAGAACTTGGATGACTGCCCAGGACTGGGTGAGAGCTCCGTGTGGCTTTGGTTAAAGTTCCACGTAGTTCACTCCCTCCTGCATGGCCCCTGAAAGGGTTCCAGGAACACAGCTGGAAATCGCCTACCATATCAGGAGCAGTTGAAAGAATTCTACTTGTTTTATGAGAAAAAAACCTAAAGAGTTAGAGCCATCCTCACATGAAAGGATTGTAGAAAATGGAGCATATTTGTTCCATACTGTTCCATGTGGCAGAACTAGCACCAATATGTGGAAATTATAAGGAGACAGATTCTCAGCACTGAAAGTATGAACTAACTTTGCTAGAATTATTTGCCTCTGTTCACCTGGAATGCCCCATTCTAGGTGGATTATTCTAAATGATCAATGATGTTGGTTAAATTAATTAATGAAAATATAAAAGAACTGTTCAGTAATTAAAGTAATTCAGCTGTGGACTGAGAGCTAATGATTCTTTCTTAACTTATGTATTTTATCAAAGGTTTCATCAAAGTGGTAATCTTATATATAAAACTGAATACGCACCAAGCACTATTTAAAGTTTCTTACACATATTATTACATTTAGTTCTCCCTATCACCTTGGGAAGTAGCATATATTATTAATTCCATTTTACAGATGAGGCCATTGTGACACAGAGACGTTACACCAGTTATCCAATGACACACAGTAGATATGTAGTAGAATCAGGATTTGAGATCAGTGAACCTGTTCTTGAGTCTGTCTCAATCACTTCATTAACCATCCGGTAAAGAAGAGATAGACTTGAGGTCAATACCACGTGAAGTGAATTACATAGTCTTCTCCCACATTCAGATCACACTGGATATCAGTTCAGTTTTATTGGTGTCATATCACCCACCTTATTTTTGGCTAGTTTAATCTCTACATTAGCAGCAATTAAACAAAGCTTGTAAGATGCTACAACACAACTTGCAAGACATATGAAAAAATAAATCCTTTGACCATGAAAATATTAAAGAAAAAATAAAATTATATTTGGGTTTATTTTTTGGACTTCCTGCAAAATTCCATGTTATCAAAAAGTGGCATTTGTTTGCTTTCTTCAGTTTGTAAGAACATAGAAAGTTCGGCAGCCCCAACTGAAACCTCATTAGAAATGCTCACTCAGCCTTGGCCAGATGCCAAGGAACCTTCTGTTTATTCCACTGCAGTCAATTCAAAGTCATGAGAGTGACACAGATGATTAAGTGCAGAAGCTGGTGATGTGTGCAATGGGACAACTGGATCGAGTACATGCCCAGAGAAAAAAAACACTGCAAGGGGCCCAGGGCCAGTAATTACAGTGGTAAGGAAATGCAAAAGAGAGGCAGGTGTCCTAAAAGTCAGGACATATTTTGTAGCCAGGAAATTATATTTCAGATGAAGATATAAAAACATATTGTTTTGAGATTTCTGAGGAGTCTCTGTTTATAGATTGGCTTCCAGGAAAATGAATAAAGATGATAATAATTATTGTGCAGATCATAGACAATACCAGACATTTTAACGTTATTGTCTAATTTAATCTTCCCAAAGCCAAGGGTCACTAAAGAATAAATGGCAGAATTACAATTTGAACTCAGTTCTTCATGGATCCAAATGTGCAATCCCACTATCTTCATTTGCTTTTAATAAGGCACTCTTGAGTTTTCTTCTCAGAGTCAAATGTTACATCAGATATCTGATGAGATTGTTGTAGGAGGTTACAGAGATAAATTAGTCTGTGGAAGTATTAAAGAATAAGCATTGAATGGGGTGGTCTGCAATTGCCAAGTGATCCCAGAGCTGCAAATGTCCATGAACTTTTCAAGAATAAAGCTGTGGGTAAACACTTAGATCTCAACTCTCCTGTGGTAACTGCCTTGAGGATTGAGACATGGGCCTTACCTACATGAACCTCAGGCAGGAGATTGCATTATGTACAGTTGTATAAAAATGTCTTATCATATGTTGAAAGAATCAAACAAGGAAATGCACACTTAGCAGATAACCCGAGGCACACATACCCATGAGGACAGACCTAAGGGACCCCAGAACTACTGCAGAGGAGCAGCTTTTAAGGGTGAAACTCTGATGAAACAGAGGTGAAGGATTTGGATTTTAGGCCATTAAGGGGAAATGAAGTTGCAAAGGAACAAAAGAGATTCCAAAGGTGTACATCAGCTGCCTTCAAAGTCAGGAACTCAGAGTTGCAACCTCAGTAACCCTGGAAATAAAACAAGAACCAATGATTAGATGCTCTAGAGATTCATATTTTAGTCCATAGAAGAAAGAACTAATAATCAGAGTCAAATGAAGATGGAACAAGTTCTGTGGGGATGTAGGAAGATCCTAATTACTGGAAATGTTATCCCTCTCTGTAAAAAAAAAAAAAAAAAAAAGAACAAAAAACACATCAAATTGTCATTGCCATGGATTCTATGAAGATATGTAATTCATGTGTTCTGAGATTCTCTATCACCTACCATCTTTCTCCCTAGGGAAATATCTGTAACATTTGCTCCATGTTCTGAAAATGATCTTTCCTGACTTTCTCTGCTTACTAAATGTCTCTTTACTATCCACAGTAACTGCCCCAACTTGGATTGAAATATAACTCTTTCAATTATCCTTTTTGGCAATGATTTTGCTCCCATACTTTTCACTCTATGGCACTTATACCTTTACCAACATGTCATTGGCTCACCTTCAAATGCAACCCGTAAGATTTTCTGTGTTCTGTCACAACAGCGTAAGGATAAAATACAGAAAGGAAAGCTAGAAGAGAGACTATGCCCCATCAATTATACATTGTTCTGTTTGCATCAGTATCTCCCCCATTCCAGGACTTACCTCTTTTCAGTTTCCAGAGAACATTTTTCTTTCATCTGTAGGTCCACTTTAAGTTCATTGCATTAGTATTCTCAGGCTAGCTCATCTGACCTCCATTGTTGTTCCTGGCTGTTGACTTCTGTTGCATTACCACTTTTGTAGTCAAGGAACCATGGAATTTCAGAGCTGGAAGAGATCCTAGAAATCATTTACTCCAAATGACTCATTTAATAGATGGGAAACTAAAACTTCTAGAGGAGATGTGATTTGTTCAAGGTCATAGAAATAGCAGCAGAACTGATGCCCTCTTTAAATAGTATCAGCCTTATTTCCCTGACATAGGGAAGTTGTTTATTTTCTGGTAAAGCTTACTTACCCTGACATCTGCCATTTGATCACTCCTTTTAATGAGCCCCCAAACAGACATATTCTGATTAGTTTATCTCTTAAAATATGGTAGGAAAAAATTACAGGCTTTTCTTATTCAGAATAGTACTCATTTTGCTTTAGAGATTATTGTGTAGAGACAACAGCTCAGAAAGAAAGTGAGTTGTGCTTTTGGCAATATACTGAAATAGGGAGGGGGGTATTTAAACAAGAGTTTCATGAGCACCAAAATAAGTTAAAGAAAGCTATATTAATATTAAAAAAAAGGCATTTTTTCTTCTCCTGAGCCATCACCTACATAAAAAATTTGGAGGTTTTATTTATTTAAAAAGTAGTTTAGATTTGAATAAAACCTATTTATTTTTAAAATCTGAAACAAAACAGGAATATCAAAAATCTCAAACTAAATCTGTACCATACATTTGGGTCTTTCATTTTGTTTGAGTTTCTAATCAGTACTAAATCACTACAGATGGCACAGATATTGTCATCCTATAAACATCGATTCATCTAGAGATCAATCAGCCCACAGTCCATATGGTGGCAGAAAAGAAATCAGCACTTAATGAGCACTAACTACTTGTTAGGTTCTTTCATATGGGTTATCTTATGTTAACATCCACTGCATTCCCGAGGGGTTCTAGTGTTTCATTTTTAAAACATGCAGAAACTTAGATCATATACTGTACTTTACAAATAGTAGGGCCAGAAATTGAATGCAGATCTGGATGACCTTTTTTCTATCTGCCATATTGCCCATTTTCAAGGAAACTCTAAAATGCCAACATACTGTTGGAAATTCACTGAGAAGGAGTTAGTTGACCATTAGAAAATAAGACAAAAGACCTCTGTAGATCTTTGATATCAGTCTTTTATCTGTTATATGGTGTGCAAATATTTTCTCCCATTCAGTAGGATGTCTCTTTGTTTTGATTATTGTCTCTTTAGAAGCTTTTTAGTTTGATGTAGTCCCAACTGTTTATCTTGTCCTTTGTTTCCTTGCTTCTGGAAAAGAATCCTCAAAGATGTTTTTCAGGTTGTTTCTTGGAGTGTTGTGCCTGTGTTTTCTTCTATATATTTTATGGTGTCAGGTCTTACATTCAAGTTTTTTATCCATTTTGAGTTGATTTTTGTATATGGTGTGAGATAGTAGTCTAGTTTCATTCTTTGGCATGTTGCAGTCCAGTTTTCCCAGCACCATTTATTGAAGAGGCTTTCCTTGTTTCAGTGTATATTCTTTTCTCCTTTGTTGTAGATTAGTTAACCATATATGTGTGGTTTTATTTCTTGTCTTTCAATTTGATTCCATTGTGATCTTATGCAATTCAACAAAACCAAAGAAAACAACCCAGTCAAAAAATGGGCAAAAGAACTAAAAAGACACTTTTCCAAAGAAAAAAAGTAAATGGCAAAAAGGCATATGAAAAAAATGTTCAACATCACTAGTTATTAGGGAAATGTAAATCAAAACTACAGTGAGATGCCATCTTACTCCAGTAAGAATTGTCCACATTAAAACAAAACAAAACAAAACAGAAACAACAAATTCTGTAGAGGATGTGTAGATAAAGAAACCCTCTTACACTTTGGTGGTAATGTAAACTGGTTCAGCCACTGTGAAAAGCTGTGTGGTGTTTCTTCAGAATGCTAAAAATGGATCTACCATATGACCCAGCAATTCCAATCCTGAATCTACCCGAAGGGTACAAAAACACTAATTAAAGAAGGAAACCTGCACTCCTATGTTTATTGCAGCACTATTTACAATAGCCAAAATATAGCTATTTACAATAGTCAAAAATGGATCAAAAACCACTGGTATATTTACACAATGGAATATTACTCAGCAATCAAAAAGACAAACTCAAGTCATTTGTGACAAGTGGATGGAGCTGGAAGGATTTATGCTAGCCAAAGCTAGTCAGGAGGAAAAAAATAAGTACTGGATGGTCTCATTTGCATGTGGAATGTAGATAAACCAAACAAAAAGTCAAGAAAAAGTCAAACCTATCAAGCTGATGATAAAACTGAGGCATACAGCAAAAGTGGGGGTAGAAGGTAGGGAAAAACCGGGGAGGAATGAACACAGGGAATATGGTGATGGTTCATGGGTGATAGAGTGGCAAGAGCTATAGGGGTTACAACGATGTAAGGAAAAATTTTTAATCATTTAAAAAAATAAAACAATAAAGGAAAGAAAAGAAGACAAAAGAAGAAGAAAAGAATTCTGTAGCAACTGAGAAGACTGCCCAAGAGGTCCAACAGCCTAAGCAGAGGAAGCATATCCCATGGGATGGAGGAGAGAGGTCAGGTGGCCTACTCCACTCAAGCAGAAAAACAGAGATGAGGGTCTTCATCTCAGTTCTCACTTTGACTTATGCAAAAAGCCAGCACCATTACACATTATTATGTAGTATGCTTCTTTAGGAAGCAGTTAGGATTAAGATGGGAATTGGATGGTTTGAGAGAAGGGATAGGAGTATTCATCAATATCCTGGATCTACTGTATCAGTGGAGAGGACACAGCCAGAGATAATGAAACTTTTCTTATAAACAGAAAGCATTTCCTATAACTTAAAAACAGAAAGCATTTTATTACACTATTCCAACCTAGATTCCACTGTATACTTGGTAGGCAATGGAATGATAGGCCTTAGGAAGTGTTATTTTAAAAACTTCAAATGATTTTCTAGGGCCTATAACCTATAGAGTTAACAGAAACAATGATAGTACACTTACATTTCTCCGCCAAACCTATCCAGGTATGTAGATTCAGTTTACATTTTTTCCCCCTTCCTTTACATTGTCTTCTTTATTTTCTTGTTCTTTTCTTTCTTTAATTTTAAAGTATTTACTGTGTGGTAGGTGATGGATGAACTCAAGCACAGGAAATCTACCAGATTTTTTCATTTAGCTCAAGTTCTTTGGTTACTTCTGTAATCATATTTCTAGATGTATCTAACTTCAATTTAGTCTAAGAAAATGTAAATCAGAATAGCAGTTGCCTCTGGTGAGTAGTGGAGTACTGACTGAAAGGAATTTTCTGGGATTGTAGAAATATTTTATATCTTGACCTTAGTGATATTGCATGAATATGGCCATTTGTCAAAATTTCTTGAGATTATATATTTAAGAGTTGGGCATTTTACTATGCATGTAAGTTTTACCTCAATAAAGTGCACACACACATATGGGTATTAGTTTGGGGAAAAGAGTTTGGCAAAAATCACTTAGGTATGATGCCAATAGTGTGATTCATCAGTATGGGTCATGAATCCCACTTATTTAAATTTTTTTAATTGTGTTAACATTGGTTCATAACACCATATATGATTTAGAAGTATAGGATCATATCTTTCAGTTGTATGTTGCCACACAACAACAACCACCAAGGCACCAACAGTCATCCGTCATACTTCATTGTGTGCCCTCTCCACTTTTCTCTCTACCTCTTTTCCCTCTGGTAGGCTCAGATTTCTGGGTTTGTTATTGGTTTGATGAATTCCACATCTGCGAATGCTATTTTCCCACATAGGATAGGAAACTGAAGAAATTGGATGGGGCTGCCATGGAACTTAGCTAATTCCATAGTTTTAATGCATTAAGGGAAATGTTCTCCAAGGTGTTATTTGCTAGGTGTAAGGAAGATCCAGAGCCCCCTTTCAACTCTGCAAGGCTGCCTTTTTATTTACCAACTGATAACTTCATGGAAAGTGATCAGGAATTGTCAGCACTAATCAGAAGGACAGCTCCTTTTCATATGGATCCTCTGACTCCTAGTCTGTGGAGAGGCTTTGCACACTGGGTTGGTGAGATTCTTTGGGATTTCTGCTCTGTGGCTTTAGCACTGTGGGGTCTCTGCTCTTTAGTATTGTTATTCCAATGAGCTCTACTAACTTATTACAGAAATCCTGGCTGAAATCTTGGGTGAAATTCGAAGGATTCAAGATTCTCTCCAGTTGGTTCTATTAATCAAATCTTTGCCATCTTGAGAAGATGCTTGGGTTGGGCAGTCCAGCTTCTTTTTCACAGGCTCTGAGTTTGCTAAACATACCAATACTCTCAACTGCTTCTCAACTTGCTGACAACATTTTAGAGAAGTGAAGAACATACTTGGGTAAGCATCCAAGTAGTGACATTAGAGTGGCAAACTAACTCATCCTGTTGTAACCAGAATTTCCCCAGTTTTTGCACTGAAAGGCTTATAACTCAGAAACCTCCTCAGTTCCAGGAAGACCAAAATGGTTGGTAATTCTTGGTGCTACTGATGCTCCAAGAATTAGGGCTATCCTTAGTAAGCTTAATGTCATTACCTATAGTATTTTAAAATGATTATTGATATTTTGCCCTGATTATCAATATAACTTTAATCAAAAAGAAAAATCACCAGTAATACACCACTATGTTGTATAAATTTTGTGCTGTGTTTTGTTTTTTTCACTTAGGACCCTAACAAACAGGTTGGTCTTCAAGGATAGGGAGGGGAACATCAACAAAACTCAGTGTATGAGGCTAACATCTGCAATAGCTGTATAAGGCCCCCGTACCTGCCCTGACTCACCACATAAAACCAGTGGCTGGGTATCAAGGAAGCAGATTTGTGCAATAGGAAGGTCTAGACCTCTTGACTGGGTTACTTGAATCTGGGTCTTGGAACAAGACTTCATTTACCATACAGTGCATGAGGAGACAGGAAGCAAAGGGAAATGATCTGAGGTTAAGTGTTGAATAAAGATCTTGATCTGACCACGTGAGAGTTGGCTCATATGCCAAAGGGGAGAACTGACATGGGATGAGTCTGTCTATGGTGGTCACCAAGAGTGCAGCTCCAGGGCAGGATCTGCATTCATCTTTTATCTAGTTAGGACTCACAGCCCAGGCTAACTCATTCCTCTGTTAATGTTGTTTAAATTATAAAAGGAAGATGTGCTTACTGCAAAAACTTCAAAAAGATATTCCTAAAGTAAAAAAAGTAAAAGTATCTCTTCAGAGTCCCCACTTCATATATGTAAACAACAGAGTCATTTTTGTGTGTATCCTATTACACATTTCCCCATACGTTTTAAGAAAATATAATGCCTCTCTATCACCTGTTCTGAAATTTGATTTTCTCATTTAATGTACCAGAGACACCTTTTCTATGTGAATATAGTAAGGCTAATTCTTTATTTTTAACTAATGTACCCATTTTCATAATACAGTATAGGTATAATAACTTATACAACCATTGTCTCAACTAATGAGTATTTTCATTTAAAATAAAAAAATCTACTAACCCAGCTTTCTTGCATCAGATTGAGATGACTACTATAAGACAAAGAATAAAACATCTGATTTTCCCACCTACCTGGGTTGAAAAGTGATGACTGACCAGAACAGTAAATGAAGGATGCAGTCTAAAAGGGGGGAGGGGAAGAAGGCACAATACTGTACCCTGGGTGCTATCATAGATCTATTTATTGCTCCTGGAAGTGGGGTCATGTAGGAAAAAAAAAACAGATCTGAGGGGAATCAGGAGATCTGGGATCTGAGTTTCTTACTTTCACTAACTGGTTATCCCTAACTGCACAAATCTCATCTCAGTGTCTCTTGAAGGGGATTGGATAAAATGAACTAATTGTACTTATTCTATGGATTATTTAAAATAGGTAGATTAAAATTTAGGTGTTGGGAGTGTGTGTGTGTGTGTGTGTGTGTGTGTGTGCATGCATGTGCACACTTGCATTTGCACATGTTCATGCCACATGAAAGAGAAGAATGAGAATATAAAAGAATTGCAGAATGAGATAGCAACAAGGAGTAAGTACTTAACATGTTCCATATCCTGAACTTGAGACTCTTACTGACATAATCAATATTTTCAATGCATAGAGAAAATACGTCTGTAGATAGCTCTTTTAATATTATAATTCAAGCCAATAGCTATTCTCTTCTTTCTTTTTTAAATATTGGCTATACTGCTGAGAGGTTAGTAACTTAAAACCCGTATTTGAATGTTGGGCTTGGAGATCTTAGCACCAGTTTTATGAGAACTGAGAGGATTTAAGAATTAGCAGTGAGGACTCTGCTTTTAACATCATGATTAAAGCCTTCCAATAGAAAGATAAACTGAATGAAGATGGTCTAAGGAAAAGGAGATTATTCCTTGATCCCATAGAGTATATGTCTTGAATGAAGTTTCACTGCGGTGAAAACTTAAGATATTACAATAAAAGGTTTTCAAATCCATTAGCAACAAAACCAGAACTGTTCCACTCCCCTTTGACTGTCATATTGAAAGATTATGTTTCTCTTGAGTTAAAGTTTTTTGGTTTAATAATATATGAGAAATAATAGGTTGAGAAACAGAGCCAGTGATGATATTAGTGATAATCTTGGAAGGATTTTACTGTATTTTGGTTTTCAGAACAGGTTGCATACTTCACTAAAGGACTGGCCTTAGCCCAACTGTATTGCAGTGTAGTTGTTTGCCCATCTTATCCCCTCTTATGATCCATCATCCCCACACAAAATTACTTCTTTCTTTCCTCTTTTCCTTTTTTCCTCTAGCCATTCTCTCTTCCTTTATCACTTCTTTTACTCATTCATTCATTCTGTTGAATCAATGACCTTTAAGATAACACCTGCTATCTGCCACGTCCCATCCATACAAGAGATTGACAAAGTGGATGATTCTACTTTCCAGAAGTTTCTATCCTCACTTTCTACCTCTGCTCTACTCCTTATTTTGTCTTGACTTTTCATTTTTTTACTTTCTACCTGTTGTCTGAGTTCGGTGGACTCCTGTTCTCTTCTTCAAACCCATCAAACCTATTCTCAATTCCCCCATACGTTTGTGACAGGGAAAGTTACTGATTTATTGTTGCCTCATGTATTGGTTTCCTATTCTGCTGTAACAAGATGCCAGGAACTTAGTCAGTAAAAGAAATACAAATGCCTTACGATTCTGTATGTTAGAGGTCTGGACCAAGGAGTCAGAAGGGCTTCATTCCTTTCTAGAAGTTCTAGGGGAAAACTGATAACTTTCCCTGGCTGCTAGAGACTGCCCACTTGTTCCATCTTCAGTGTCAGCCAGGGTACATCAACTCCTTCTCACAGAATATTACTCACTCTGACTTTCTACCTTTCCCCTCCCCGTATTTTAATAGGCCTGTGATTACATTGGGCTCATTCACATAACCTAGGATAATCTATTTTATTTAGCAACTTTAATGCCTTCTGTAATCACAATTGCCCTTAGCTGTGTAACCAAACACATTCGCATGTTCCTGAGATTAGGATATGGACGCTGGGAGAGGGAAAGCATTTTCCCTTCCTCACCTCACCCATTTCAGTTTGACAGGTATCTGAATTTCATGTTAGCAGGATAAAACCCTGAAAATTTGTCTTGACAAATGATAAGGCAGCATGTTGGAGCTATTAAACTCCAACTCCAAAAGTTTCTTCTGAAAGGGATGTAAACTTTGGGTCATCTAGTATTAAATCCCAGCTTTTACCACTTATGAATTTTGTGATTGTGGGAAACTCACTTTAATTACCCTGAGCCTTCATTTCCTCACCCTTAATATGAGGATATGTACTTCACTGTGTTTTCAGATGGTTAAATTGAGATCATTTAAGCCTAGAAAAAGTCATTGATTCATAGTATCCCATGTTTCCTTTATCCATTTAATTCATCAGACCCCACATTGCATAGGTAGACCCCATAGTGACATTCATTTGCATGCCTTCTTGATGTATGGCATTGCTCTAGAATGTAGGGTGGTATAACCCACCATACCTTCTTTCAAGAAGACGCCATCCTGCTTGTGGAATCTGTATGTGAACACGTGAAAGATTAAATAACAATAGAAGATGCTGCGTTGTCAACATTGAAATCATGTAACTCACCCTAATTAATTGCCTGGTGACTTGTAGTGGCATTTGGGAGTAATGAGCTCTGCAAACGGAGGCAAAATGGGATGGCTTCACAGAAGAAACATTATTTGAACAGGGCTTTGAAAAAATAGGGTTCAAGTTAGGCCCCTGCAAGGAGGGAGAGTTGTAGTTTATTCTGAGCCAAATCCTTTGGATTCTTCCCTCTGTGACCTTCAAAGATCTTGTTTATTCTTCAGGAAATGTTCAGCTCAAAACAGAGTAAGTCAGCCACAAGAATACCACCAGTAAACCCTGCCATCTCCCACGTCCGCCCCTCTGACAACCTCCTCCTTGCTGGGCTTCCACTCCTCCTTCCCCTATCTCCACAAGATCCAAAACAGCCTTTATTTCTCCTGGCATTATTTAGAAGCAGTCTCCCATAATTACAGTAATCTTTTCTCCCTTGAATTCAGCGAAATTATCCCTTTCCTTTATCTCAGCACCATCACTACATGACAGACATTATTGGTAAGCTTTGTGAAGTGGTGCTGTGTTGTTGGGCTTTTTTTTTTTTAAGTGACATCTGCTCAAATAGACTAATGTTCCTATCTGACTGACTCATTTGGTGGGATCATGTCCACATGCCAATGTGAGTGGATGGAGGTGGAGGATACAGGAAGAAGGGAGCATTTGGAAGACATTTTTCATATTTTTAGGCTAAGAACATGACTACTTCATTTCTTACAGAAGAACAGTGGACATTAGTTATGGCAATATGATGTCTGAAATGTATCATGTTTCAGGATGGGTGAAGATAGCCATGCTCTTAAAGCCACTTTGATTACCTTGGTGATTTCTATCTATGTTTCCTTGTCCTCCACCAGCCAGGGCTCCTTAACTCATCACTCTCCCACTGTTTTCTAGAGACCCCTTTGCGGCAGCTCTGAGATTCCATTTTTGTACCTTCTGGCATTCGGAATTGGTGTTCTGATCAGTCCAGAGGTCTTTTTCTTCTTGGACTACATCTTTAAAAAATGACACCAACGCATCAGAGAAGCATGTGGTTCTCTGTCAGAGTCCATTTACTTCTTCCTCAGTCCATTCAGTGAGGTCCTTCTATGTACCGCATGTTGGGGATACAAGGGTGGGCAAATCAAAGCTCTGTCTTCAGTGAGCTCACAGTGTTGTAGAACCATGATCAAGAGAAGACTGTAAGATGACACTCAAAGCAGAGACTCAGGGATGAGGTTAGATAAGACTTCTCTGAGCAGGTGACACTGAGTAGGATGCAAAATAATAATGACAGCTTACAGATTTCCAATAGCCATCTCTCAATGACTGTTTCATAATATCCTAACTCCTTACACCTGTCTGATTCTCTAGACTCTGCATAATCTGATCCCACTAGACATACTCACCCCACCTTCCCCCATCATAAATCATTTGCTCCTGTGTTTTAACCATTCCCTTGCTTCCCTATACACCTCCTTCTTCTCAACTCTGCTTCTTGCTCATGTTTTCTGTCTCAAATGAAACCTTCACCATCCATAACATCACCAATAATATCAACATTCAGACATTCAGACCTATTGCCTTCAGGGATCAAAGTTTGTTAGCTTCTCTGAACTGCCATCATAATAAATCTATAATTACAACTTGGACAATATTTGTAAAAAATAAAATTGGAAAATATAATACAAACATAGGTATTGCTATTATATTTAATTGGTAAGAGAACGTTTGATACCTTTACCAAAACTAACTGTATTTCTTTAGGCAAGTTGATTCTTTATCTATAATACAAGAAAACTATATCTTATGGTTTGGGGCAGAATGGGGACTTTTGTGGTATCTAGTGGATTGAAGTAAGGAAAGTAAGGATGGATGCTATAATTCATAAGATAGATATAATACAGAAAATCTATAACTTCATTGCACACTGTTTGAACTTTAATTGAGTATATTGACATGTGTATAAAATATCTGACAGTACTTTTCCTTGTTCATTTATTTCCTGTAGACCAGGATAGGTAAGTGTTTTGGATGGGAAGAGAAGAAAAATTGTCTTATGAAGAAAAAGTTGATCATAAAAGATAAAATTAAACATCCTTCAGATCTCTGCAACTTTCATCTCAAAAACTGGAGAGTTATAATTGTGATGGGTTGATGACTCCCCATTTCCTGTATAATCATTTTATGGCAAGAAGATAGTGGTTTGGATCCTTTAGAGACTATAGGATCATTATTTTCTAGTAGACAATGTTCATCAGAAATAACGACACTCACCAGCTGAGGGAAGAAGAGATGAAGGAAAGGGGAAAGTTGTTAGCTCCACCTGCCTGGAAGATGGTAACTTTCTGACCTTTAGAATTAAAAGGTTCTCTACTGTGGTGCTTGAATACTAAACCATCAATAGGGAATAGTGTATTCAAATAGAGCAGTTTTATCCACAACTCCCCCACCCATCCCCAGAGACATTTGACAATGTCTGGAGATGTTTTGGGTCATCATACCTTGAGTAGGATGGGGGGTTCCGCGGTATCTAGGGAGTCAAGCTAAGGATGCAGCTAAACATCCTATAATTTGCAAAAGAAAAGAAGAATCCCAATAAAGAGTCTGGCCCCAAATGTAAATAGTGTTGAGGTTGAGAAACCCTGCATTAGAAACAATTCTAACCCATAACCCTGGGTTCCACTAATCCTGTGCTGATGATCTAACCCCCAAACTATCTTTTCCCTTGTGTTTTCTCTAGACTTAAGATCTAAAATCTTCAAATTGCCATTAATTAATGGGAAATCAGTCAGCAAAACTTGAAGACCTAGTACAAATGTTACTTTTATTTTTATACTGGCCAGGATTTGACTTCTTTACTTACAACTGGGTGATCTTAGTACTACAGGAATTCATTCTGGGAGATGGAAGAGCTAATCTCTGGGTTGCTTCACAACCCAGAGATTAACAACAGCAAGAAGCCACTACCGCCCAAGGACTCAAAACAAAGTGAAAAGAGAGGCAGTGTTACTAGAGGCCATAGAGTTGGAACCTCAGATAGGATAGTCACTACATGACACAGAAGCAGATATAAGAAATATACAGCTCTCCCTTCCTCCTGCCCATCAGCATTTCCTATTGACTTGAATCCAAGTGAAGGGCAGAGAGCAGGGTAGCCTAGGAGATGCAGTCTGCAAAATTCAGTCCTTAGACAAAATAGAGAAAAGCAGGAAAATGGTGGAATGAGTGGATCTAAGGTTACGGAGACCCCAGACCAACACAGCACCCAGTGTACTCTGAATATGCATCTTCTGGGGTCTGATAATATAGTTTCATACTTACTCTGTTAAGTGTAAAACCATTCCCTTGCCTTTATGCTATTCCTCTGGGCTGGAATGCAGACATAATGGAGCAGCCATCTTGAACCACCAAAAGAATGATGAAGTTTGGGGATGGCAAATCAACAACACAGAGGGAACTTGGATTCCTGGTGACTGCAGAGCTGCAGTGCTGTGTGACTAGATTTCTACATGAGAGCGAAATGAACTTTTACTATAATTAATCCATTTCCATCATCACTTCAAATCTATTACTGCAATTGAAGCAAAATCCCAAATAACACAATCTGCTCTCTTTGTGGATTTGATAACTAAATCATATTAAAGATTAACTTTAATTTCTCAATCTGGGATCTCATAAGGACAGAGACCATGTCATAGCATCATGTTTCAAGATATCCTTTGAGCATGCACAGTTCTGTAGCATGTATCATATCAACTTGCTTGAGCAGATATTTAGTTTCTATGCTCACATTCAAAAATTAAATTTTAGTCAGCAATGATAGCATCAGTAGAGAAAGCAAAAATACAAATTGGCAAATGGAGTTTTCTCATACTTTAAGATGACAGTGTAGAGTTGTTAAAACACAAAATGCTCAACATCACTCATAATCAAGGAAATGCAAATCAAAACCACTATGAGATACCACCTCACATCTGTGAGGATGGCACACATTAAAAATACAGGCACCAACAAATGCTGGAAAGGATGTGGAGAAAAAGGAACTCTTCTACACTGCTGGTGGGAATGTGAACTGGTCCAACCACTATGGAAAGCTGTATGGCGATTCCTCAAACTGCTAAACATGGAGCTCCCATACGACCCAGCAATCCCACTTTTGGGAATTTACCCAAAGGACACAAAAACACTAATCCGAAAGGATACATGC
>PVIJ01016928.1:0-10554 GCA_004024925.1 Scalopus aquaticus | reverse complement strand
TGCGGCACTGTTCACAATAGCGAAGGTATGGAAGCAACCCAGATGCCCAAAAATAGATGATTGGATCAAGAAGATGTGGTACATAAACACAATGGAATACTATTCAGCATTCAAAGAAGACAAACACATGCAATTTGCAGCGACATGGATGGAATTAGAGGGGATCATACTCAGTGAAATAAGCCAGAAAGAAAGAGAAAAATATCGAGTGGTTTCACTTATAACAGGACTATAAGGAAACCAAATAGGAGAGAGACGCTCAGCGGGAAGGGGAGGAAAAGGGCACAAAATGGAATAGAAAAGAACACAAGGGAGATGGATCACGGGTGAATTGGTGGTGGGATACCCAAGGGGAATACAAAATGTAAAAGACATAAATAACAATAAAAATATATGTAAAAAATTAAAAAAAAAAACAGAAAAACAAAACAAAACAAAACACAGACTGCTGAACCCCAGACGCAGAGATTCTGGTTCAGTCTACTTGGGGTGGGGCTTGAGAGTTTGCATTTCTAACCAGCAATCAAGTGACGTTGATGCTGCAGGTCCAGCAGCTATACTTCTGGCAACATTACTTTAGAATAGGATGCTGGAAGGATGGAGTCAAATTGATGAAAATTATCTCTTGTCTTAGACACAATGTAGATGTAGGGCCTTTTAAAAATCAATAAGTGAAACGTGTAAGAAGCTGAGGTTTTCCACATTCCTGCAGTAGAAAGATTGTTAAGGAAACTAGAGGAAACAGAAACGAAGTAGGTGGCTTGAATGAAACCCTATGACTTGATGAAAGGGGACTTCATGAGCCCATGAACATCCCGGGGCTCCAGGGAGGAAGGCTGTGGTCTGTGGCCAGCCAGCTTATCCATCTGACCTGTCAGCCAGCTAAGTCATGGACCCAGGGGGCTGCTCTCATGACTTGGCATTTGCAGTAGTCCATTCTAAGAGGTACATGGGTCAGGGGGAGGAGATTTGGGAAACTTTAGATCCCTTCCAACCCATTATAAGTAAGCAAAAAATATAAGTTAAAATAACTATTCTCATGATTCAAGTACAATTTCAATGTGAGTCTCCTTGCCTACCACCCTTTTCCAGTTAAATTACTATGCCGAGTACTTCCTACACAGAAATACTGGCACTGCCATAGCCAAGGAGCGTGGGATAAATCCTACCCCCGCCCCCCAGTAATAAAATCTGCTTCTGTGAAGTATATGTGAGATTTCACACAGACAGCAGGGCAGAATAAGTGATTTCACTGGCCTGGAAAAAAAATATTGGCTGTTTAAACATAGATACCAAATTTAGATATTGATAGGGCTTAACATAAAACTTACTTCCTCCTCCCTTTTCCTGTTCCTTCTCCTTCCTTCTTTCTCTTTCTCTGCACATCTCCACCTCCACCCCCAACCCTCTGAACAATCAGTGGGCCTTTTAGCATGATTTAACTTTATCTCCAAGCAGTTCCTTGCTCTTCTTTACTAAACTGGCAGAACTCAAAGAGGTGTTAAGTGTCCTCCTTTTATAACTGCATCTGCTGGATTTCTCCTTGATTAACCTGATGGACTGTTATGTTTGGGTTATCTGGGCTTCATGAGTCCCTCTCACATTATCTCTGGGTCTGAATGACCCCATCAGAGAATGTAGACCAAGGACTAATTTCCCTGTGTACTTTCTGCCTGTGCTGTTTGCCTGGAATCTTTCTGTCAGTTCAGAGACTGAGTCTACAAAATGAAAGGCTTATGAACCATGCATGAAGATTGATCATTTCTCCTCAACTGACCCATAATAAGGCTTTGTAAATAGTTTCTTTCAAGAGTTTTCATGCCTTGTATCCAAAACAAAATCCCTCATGGAGAATTTTATCCTAACTTGGAATTTGGGGTTTCTGAGTCAGGTTGCTGAAATTTCTCTTTTTTGTCTTGTAGTAAATTTGCCAAACACAGTGTCATGCTTCTGGCCCTAACACTGTGCAAATTATTCCTTTGACCCTGTCCCTATCAGACCACCACCCTGGGAGTGACATGACACTGCTCCAAGAACACAAGGATGTCATATTAGGGGGTGATATAATCTCTCCCTGAAATGAGGTGTTCACAATTGTCCCACAAGTAATAAATAGGGACATGAATCAGTGTTTGGATCCCTTGCTACCTAGCAGCTACATAATAAGTGTCTTAGACAAGCAGGAGAAGACTGCTCTAGAATGTTCTAGAATGGACTCTGTTATTTCATGTGGGATAGGAGAACCACCAGAATTGGGACTACATTAGGATGATGAGCCCTTTTGGGGCCAATGTTAATATTTAGGAACTTACTGATGAATAGTCATTCCTAACCCTCTCATAGTGGGTGCTTGGAAAAGTCAGAACTGGTATATTAAATTAATGATATACAGATTATGACCTGCTGTATGAGGGGGAAAATTCACCCACAGGAGTAAGTGCTTCCATCAGCATCTGAGCTACCCGCCTTAGGGAAGGTGATATCCGTGAGATAATTTGATTGAAGGTAATTTCAAGACACTTACAGAAAGGAAGTAAGTTTAAGAGAAGGTTGGGGGGAAGAGCCCCAGAAAGGACCACCAGAGAATAGGAGATGGAGAGTCAGGTGGCTAGTATCTATTCATGTAAGGTGATGGGGCAGAGGCTATTTTTTCTTGAACTCAACTCTAGATGACTCAAGTCCTAATCTAAATCCAGACTCAGTGTGAGTAAACTTATCATACGATGAAATACATAAGCAGCAAAAAACGTTGTTTTTTCCAAAAGTTGTTTTTTTCTCATCCCAGTGGGATGAAACAGCTAGTATGGGAATCCCAGCCAAGATCACTTTCTTGAGTTGAATTTGTTCTTTATTTTTCATACTAGGTTGAAGGGATGCTAAAGAGCTATAAGACAACTTACTGGGTACAGCCACTTAAACCTGGGCGAAGAGACTGTTCCTTAATTTCCCTGCATGAACTAAGTACCTACTAAGAAAGAAAATAGCAATGAAAGCTAGGTGTGAAAACTTGGGATTCTGAAATTTTGATTTAGCTTTAAGTTTCTGACTTTTGACATCTCAACAATATTGCCAAAAAAATTTGCTGTCCCTAACGAAGGGTGATAGAGTTGTGTAGAATTGTGTGTGTGTATTTCTGCTGTCTCACAGTGTTCCAAGTCAGGTGCTAAATGCTTTACATGTATTCTTGCCATTAAACTTCATAACAAATCTGTGAGGTAGATAATAATATTAGTTCCATTAATTTTAAGAAATCTTGATAACTAGCCTGAAAATACTTAGCTCTTACAGATGGAATGCAAGTCCATCAGTCAGACTCTAGTTGACCTTTTATTTCTGTGTTTCCCAGGATTTCCAGTTCTGAATGTCATTCTACTTGCTGTCGGGGATCCTAAGAAATTGGTGAGTGGTGGCAATTGTATGAGAACATTATTTGTAAACAAATAACAAACTTTTCACAATAATAAAAGTTAATATTTCTACATATAGAAAACTCCCTGGATTCAATGAAATAGCATTCAGTTTACCAGAAATCAAAACACACAGATCTTTCAAGTTCAAATGAGTCTCATGCTTATGAAATAAGGGACTGAATTTCAATATTGGCCTATTTTATCTCTGAGAAAAGACCCCAAATAGGAAAACTTCAGGCAGGCAGCCTCTAAGATGACCCTCAATGACTCCCTGCCCCCGGTGTTCCTGGTAGTCTCCTCCCACATTGTGCCAAACTTGGTATGTGTAATTATTAGACTACACCAGAAGTTAATAGCATGTTTCTGCTAGGTTATAATGGACATTGCAGCTTCCATTTTGTTTGCTCTTCCTTAGGAAGAAACCAGTTTCCATGTTGAACTGCTATGTAGAAGACCTACATGGTCAAAGAACTGAGGAACATTCTGTCAAGCCCACAAGCAGTGAGGAACTGAGTCCTCTACCTAACAGCAATATAAGGGAGCTATCTTGGAACTTCATCCCCAAATTTGATCAAGGGTTTATATGACCTCAGCTCTAGCTGCCCACCCGGCTAGAATCGTATGGGAGAATGTGAACTAGGACCACCCAGCTAAGCCACTAAGCACGTTAGATTCCTAACCTGCTATATTTTGGAGTTATTTGTTACACAGAAATAGGTAATATTGGACCTCTGTGTTTATGCTCTACAGCTTCTCTTAAACGCACCAGAGATTTACTAGTTAATTCTTTCATTCAACCGTTGTTTATGAATGTCAGTTTTTATGTGCCAACTCAAGTTGAGTTGTCAAGAACCTAAGAAAATAGTCATAACTAAAATTAGTAAAGTTCCTGCTTTCATAGATTTTACACTATAATGGAGGGTTATTTATAGTTATTTGCATATTTGTCTTATCTTCTTGGCACAATCACAAAATACTTGAGGAAAGAAACACTTATTTTTATATCCCTACAGAATTTAGCATGGTAAATCTAGTTGTTGTTTTGTATTATTCTGTAAGTTTTTTAGTATCTGTGATTTATATATTCACAAACACTTCAAGATTCTTGAATGCTGAAACTGTGTGTGTGTATGTGTGTTTGATGAAACAGTGTCAGTTTCCCTAAACACAGGTTTCCCTAGGATGGCGCCTATTGCCATTTACCTTGGCTCGCTGTCCACTACCAGCATGCTGAACAGTGAGAATTATTATGGTAAGAATCCTATGCTGAGGGTCTCCCTGGTGGTGCAGCGGTTGGGTGCTGCATGCAATGCGCCAGTTCGGTGCCTGGCAGGGGAGATTCCCACGTGGCATGGCAGACCTCTCCTGCCTCTCCTGCTGCTCCCCTCAGCAGTGTATTTCTGTTGATCTGCCTGTTCTGCTCCCCACTCTGTCTCTGGTGAACCCTCTCGCCACCCCACGCTTCTGGTCTGTAACCCAGCTTGTATGCATAAATAAATAAATCTTTAGAAAAAAAAGAATCCAATGCTGAAATATTCTCTTAGGATCACAGCTCTGTTTCCCCTTCTCATCTTTCCTAACAAGATAAAAGTCCCAACCTTTCTACAGAAGCTCTACTTCCTCATCTGATCAAATGCTGAGCTAATCTTTGCTGAGAAGAGCAGGATTCATGAGATATGCACAACATACAGATCAGAAAACCAACTCAAGCAAACAGTACTGAATTTTACTTAACGTCATATGTAAATTGAGGATACCATGCTCTAAAAGGTTATTTGAATGACTAAGTATATTATACATAAAATGCCTAGCAGTGTCTGGCAAATAAAAAGGTTAGCAACTATTAATAAGTGCAGAATGCCTACAACTGCTCAGTGCCCCTAAGCACTTCAATATAATATCTCATTTAACAAAAATATACCCCACCAGTACTCAGATTCTCATAGGTGAATAATAATGAAAGATGCTGAATTAAGTAATACTAAACAAACAAGTGAATGAATGATGAAGTTGTTTTTCTCTCCCTTACCCTTTTTGTTTTTTCCACCTTAGTTGTAGATATGGATGAAGGGACAGGCCAATGTTTATTTCTGCTTCTTTTAGGGCAAGGTCTTGGAGATTGAGGCCATGTGTTCTATGTCATTGTCAAAATTTGAGTGATCATGGTGTTATTTGTTTCATTTCCAATACAGCACCCACGTTCTGCATATGCTATTTACCCTCCTGAGCAGCATCCTGAAACACTGAAACAGATGCTCTGTGTGCAGCTTCACCTAACTATGCCAGGGTTTTAGCTTTCAAATTGAAAATAAACTACAAGTATACATGAAGTTGGTAGGTGGGAGTGAGGCAGAGAGGGGGAGGAGAAAGAGGCAGGGAGAAGGACAAATGGTGGCCTAGCTCTGAGAAGACATGTCTTTACAAGAGCTCACCAACATAAAGAATGAAATAGAATGTGGCCCAAACTAAACCTGCAAATGCCAAATAATAAGAATCCTTTATCAGGAACATTAAGAACCTCTAGGAGAGAAGCATAAAGAATTCCAGGAAGCACATATTCAAAGTCTGTTTCTGGGCCTCCCTGGTGGCGCAGCGGTCGAGCGCTACACTGTGGAGCTGCTGGCAGCTCGCGATGCGAGTTCGAAGCCCAGCCAGGGAGAATGCTGCATGGTGTGGCAGACCTCTCCTGCCTCGCCTGCTGCTCCCCTCAGCAGTGTATTTCTGATCTGCCTGTTCTGCTCCCCACTCTGTTTCTGGTGAAACCTCTCGCCGCCCCACGCCTCTGGCCTGTACCCCAGCTTGTATGTATAAATAAATAAATCTTTAAAAAAAAAGTCTGTTTCCTAGGCAGCTGAAGCCACCCACCTTCCCTTGAACAAATGGAGCCAAATTCAGTTCTCAAATGTGCCATTTGACTTGCTTTTCAAAACAATCCTGAGGGTTCTGCTGGTATCTTTTGCTTTTTGAAAGAAGCCTGTAATCGCAGGATTTGCTGTTGCGCTCTCTCTGGTCATTAGAAATCCTTTCATTCCAAGCCATGTTTCCCAATTTCCCCACCTCAACTTTAGCCCCATGTCTAAAGTAGATTCATGCTGAATTGTTTTCAGTGACTATGGACATTGCACCTGCCTGGGAATGTCTCTCCTTCTTTGAAGCTCTTGGAAAGGAGTAGAGCAAACCACCATTGCTGGTTTCTGGGGCTATGAGGGTAGCTTTAAAAGTCTGGCTTCAGTTGGAATATGAGGCAAGGAGACAGATCTTAGGGAGAAAGTAAGAATTTGCTTAGATAGCACATATAAGTGACAAAATATTACACAGCCACTAAGAAACATGCTGTATGAGAATAAATTAGATGAAGAGTTCAGAGTATTAAATTTTAAAAGAACAAGCAAATTTCAAAGTACAATTGTTCCAGTCCATTAAAAATACGTGTTTCTAGAAGGAAAATAACAAAATGTTCTTTGTGGTTACATATGGGTAATAAGATTATGACTATTTTTTAATTCCTTTTTTGTCTTTTCTTTCTTTTAAATTTCCTATGATGAACACATTAAATTTTAATAATAAAAGGGATATTTATGTAGCAAAAAAAATGTACAAAATGTGTGAGGGTAAAGCCAGGTTCCTGCCACAGAATTTTCCCTGACCTCTTATTCTTTTCTTATCTTTCTACCTCCAGCACTTAGTCTCATCTTTACAAGTTAACATTTCATTAATCATTGTCCTAAGTCACTGATGATTTTTTGAAGACAGGTCTTTTCCTCAGGACTATGTCTTATTTTTCTTTTGCATATAATTCCCCTTACCCCCACCCCTCCATGTCAACCACTCAGCATTGAGCTGTAGACACAACAGGCAGAGGTCTGGTCAGTCTAGCAGGGCAAGGGTCAACATGAGGGTGGAAGGGAGTTAAGAAGTTTTGGGAAGGGCGAGTCATGTCCAAGATGAGGATAGATGGAAATATAAGCAAATTTTGTTCATTTCTCACTCTTGGTATTCCCTGAAAGAAGCAGCCAAGGAATCTCCTGAACAAATGTCTCTCTTTTTCTCTCTAGTTCTTTCTCTCTCTCTCTCTCTCTCTCTCTCTCTCTCTCTCTCTCTCTCACACACACACACACACACACACACACACACACACACACACACACACAGACACACACACACACACAAACACACACAGTCTCATTAGACTCCCTAGTATCTGGTATAGAATCTGGTAGTGCTCAATAAATAGTCTCAAATGAACAACACAAACTTCCAATCTTCAGGTATCATGTCACCAGAGACACTGGTTCAGACTGGAGGATGCAGGCCAAAGCACTGAGGCGATGACCACAAAGTTCAGAGGCCTCTGGGAGAAGTTCACCAGAAGTTGCTGTGGCCAGGATGGAGCAGACTGTGCACCAGGTAAATCTCCTTTCGGCATCCCCTAGCATCCCAAGTGCGAGCCTACTGCCAAACATCCACACAGGCCCTTGTTGTGGAACCTGAGTGCCTGTTCTGACTGGGTTGTGAGGGAGATTCAGCGCCCCTGGTGGCAAACAGGGAGTGAAGCAGCCAGATGTGTTTTGTGTTTTGGTTTGGTTTGGTTTGACTCTGTGTGTGGTGTTTTATAAACACTTTATCTTAAAAGCTTTGTTTTCCATGACGCAAGTGTGCCCCTTAACCCTGCCCTCCTCTCCCTAATCTTTGTCCCAACAGTGTCTCTCTAAATCTCATTATCTGAAAGCATTTGGGTGTATATCCTGTGCTCTGGAGGAAGCCGTGGGGAATAGGGACTCTAATGCTTTGGAGATGATGATAATAGTATTAGTTATAGTAGCAGACTTCAGCAGATTTTACCCTAAGAGTTTCCTTTGCATTATCATCTAAACTTCAAAGCAGCCTGAGCCTGGATGGTTGGGTTCTGCTATTCAGATCCCTTTAGACCCTTCTTACTATTTCTACATCCCCACCCCACATCACAACCCAGTTTCTACATAAGCAGGGGGATAAACTGGGCACTTTAGGATGCTCTATCAGAGGACTGACTTCAAGTTACAGACGCCTGGTATCTTTTCCCCACCCCTTCCTGCCAAAGACTGATTGATGACAGGATGATACGTACTACAGAACCCCATAAGCCCCCAACCCACAGAGCCCACAGGATCAATCAGGCTGGAACTCTTCCTCCTCCATCCCTGTCACACTTGAGAACCTCATCTCACATATGAAAAATTTGAAGCTCAAGCGTTGCTCACCCTAGTGCACAAAATGGCAAATTGCAGGACTTAGATCTGCTTGAACTTCAGGGGACTTTCCAAAATATTGTTAAAATATGATGACAGGGCAAAAAATATGAGAAAAACAAGGCTTGGATTCTTCATTTTTATACATGACATGTAAATCATTTATATAGTACCAGTACTAGTACACAACTAGGTAAGTCATCTAGTTCGCTTATTTAGTTGTGTCAGTTCCTCTCTTTTTCTCTCTCTTTCCTTCCTTTCTTCCCATCTGAAGCCTTTTTACTTGGGAAAACTGTGGACCCAGAAAAGGGTTTGATTGAGCGACAAGATATTTCCCTTTTGTAAAGATGCAGACTGAGGGAAGCTCATGACTGTAGATGTATTGTTCTAGAAGCTCATGGTAGTAGATGTATTGTTCCATGCAATCAACAAAGTTGACCAGTCATGTCACCATATTGGCAAAGAAGACAACTCACAGCTGAGCTAACTTTTTTGATATTTTACAATACATTTAAAACAAATAGTTGCATAAAATCTAACTCTTAGTCACAGATTCAACCTACTGTGATTGTTCAACCTACAGAGAGTAGAGACCTACTCTGTGTAAGAACTGTGGTAGGATTTGGGGATATAGTTATGAACAAGACCCACATTTGCAAAGTTATGCCATAGAGAGGTGATTTCTTGAGGCAATGATGATAGGGACAACAATCACTTCTTTCCATAAGGACATCTAAAGTGGGTGTTTTGACCTTTGTCATGCTTTGTGACAATTACCACGGCCAAGGTCTGTTCTGAGTTCTGAGTGTTGCAGGTCTGTTCTGAGTTCTAGCAGCCTCCATTCTTTATCATCACTCTCTAAGTCACACAAAAGCACAGGTATATCAACTAAAGGCTAATCCTGGCATCCTCACCTGTACTCCTTTAAGTTAATTAACTTCTTCCTATATTGAAACCTAAATCCTTATCATAGTGGTAGACACAAGTACAACTCAAATGATTGACAAAATTCCCAAAGACAAAGATTCTTTAATATTAGTAAGTCATAGCAAAACTGAGAAAATGGTCTGGTTTCTCCTGTGGGTACAATGTAATGCAGGTGCTTTGAATGCTTACCTTACCCCCTAAAAATGTTGCTATATCTTGAGTGCTTCATAGTTACCGTTTTCACTGTAATTTTATACATAAATACAATGCAATCTAATAATAATTTTTAAATATCTACTGTTTTAAAGGCATTTTTTTAAATATATATTTTTATTGTTATTTTTTGTCCTTTACATTTTGTATTCCCTTTGGGTAGCCCACCACCAATTCACCCATGATCCATCTCCATGGTCCCTTGTGTTCTTTTCTACTCCATTTTGTGCCTTTATTCTCCCCTCCCCCTGCCCCCCCCCACCCACTGAGTGTCTCTCTCCTATTTGGTTTCCTTATAGTCCTGTTATAAGTGAAACCACTCGATATTTTTCTCTTTCTTTCTGGCTTATTTCACTGAGTATGATCCCCTCTAATTCCATCCATGTCACTGCAAATTGCATGTGTTTATATTCTTCGAATGCTGAATAGTATTCCATTGTGTATATGTACCACATCTTCTTGATCCAGTCATCTATTTTTGGACATCTGGGTTGCTTCCATACCTTTGCTATTGTGAACAGTGCCGCAATGAACATACAGGTGCATGTATCCTTCCAGTGTTTTTGTATCCTTTGGATAAATTCCCAAAAGTGGGATTGCTGGGTCTTATGGAAGCTCCATGTTTAGCAGTCTGAGGAATCGCCATACAGCTTTCCATAGTGGTTGGACCAGTTCACATTCCCACCAGCAGTGTAGAAGAGTTCCTTTTTCTCCACATCCTTTCCAGCATTTGTTGTTGCCTGTATTTTTAATGTGTGCCATCCTCACAGGTGTGA
>PVIJ01016927.1:0-31137 GCA_004024925.1 Scalopus aquaticus | reverse complement strand
AAAGATTTATTTTTTATTTATACATACAAGCTGGGGTACAAGCCAGAGCTGTGGGGCGGCGAGAGGGTTCACCAGAGACAGAGCGGGTAGCAGAACAGGCAGATCAGAAATACACTGCTGAGGGGAGCAGCGGGCGAGGCAGGAGAGGTCTGCCGCACCATGTGGGATTCTCCCCGGCCGGGCGTCGAACTTACGTCGGCGCTGCCGACAGCTTCACAGCACAGCGCTTAACCGCTGCGCCACCGGGGAGGCCCCGAACTTTTAACTCTCTTAAGCCACTTTGCTCATCACTTTCATCCTTTGACTTTCAGCAATTATTGGAAAGAGAAAATAGGGGTCACAAATGGGAACATTAATTTCCTCTCATCTAACCCTCAAATGGATCTGTTTTCCTAGTCATGCCTCTCCTTTCAGTCTCTATTGCACTAATATACCTGACCAGGGCACTATCCCTCCTCCTGTACTCTTACCTCCTTGAAGAACTTACTCTTTTGATCCTTCTTTTCCAGAGTCATCACCTCTATCACATTAAGAAGGAATCAACATATGAACATATATTTATATCTCACTTAACTTAAAGGCAGTAACAACTATACCAAAATTCTCTTGCCTGCTCCATTCCTATCCTTCATAGCAAAACTATTTAGAGAAAAAAGAAGTTTATGCTTGTTATCTTTATTTTCTCATCTTCAGTAAATTTTTTTTCAGATCCTTTATTGTTCAAAGGCTCCAATAAAGCATCCTTTATTATTTATTTATTTATTTATTTTAATTGTTATTTTTATTTGTGTCTTTTACATTACTGTATATTCCCTGTAGGTTTCCCACCACCAATTCACCCATGTACCATCACCACAGTCCCTTGTAGTAAATTTTTAACCCTCTGAAATATGACTTCACCCCACCAATCTATTCGTGCATTTACGCACAGGTCAACCAGAGACCTAACTGGCAAATCTAATAGACCCTCTAAATCTTCATACTGTATTCTACTGAGTCTACTCTTTAGATGCTGACAGCTCTCTCCTGGGTTCTCTTTCATCTTTCTCACGATTGAACTTCCAATATCCTTCAAGAGTTGATCCACCTTTGCTGCCTCTAAAGCTGGAGTTGTACAGTGCCCATGTCTGATTTTCTTTTCTCATTACCCTCTCCATGGCCGAACATAATCTGCTTAAAATATTGCCAAATTCCCGAATCTCCAGATCAAGTCTCTTTCCTGAAACTGTCATTTATCTACTGCTACTACTCTCATTTTAGACCTGAACAGCTTTTTAAACTAGATTATTCCAGTGTCCTCAACTGATCTTTTTTTTTTAAAGATTTATTTATTTATGCATACAAGAACTGGGGTGTAGGCCAGAGGTGTGGGGTGGTGAGAGGATTCACCAGAATGGGGAGACAGAGTAGGGAGCAGCACAGGAAGATCAACTGAAATACACTGCTGAGGAGGAGCAGCAGGTGAGAAGAAGAGGTCTGCTGTGCCATGTGAGATGGAACTCATGCTGCAGTGGCTGTGGATAGCTTCATAGTGCTGAGACTTAACCTGTTGTGCCACCAGGGAGGCCCTCAACTGATCTTTCTACCTCCTGTTTGGTCACCCTCTAATCCATTCCTCCTCCTGCTCTCAAAGTGTCCCTTCTAAAATACAGACATATTTTCAATGGTTCCTCATATCATATACAGTTGTGTTTAGTTTCACCCTCTGATCTTTGAATACTTCAGCTACCTCTGTTACCATTATCTGCTTTGTTTCAGTCATTTCTGAGTGAGTTGCATTATTCTCAAGAATTTTAATCATTATTTTTAAAATGATAAAATTTAGTTATGTTTTCCTTCAAATATCCTTTTCCTTATTCTTCATTTTTATATTCTTGGTTTTGGACTTTTGCTTACCTTAACTTCTTTTACTTTAAACCTGGTCTAATTAAAATCTTTTGCAAAGTCAAATGATCCTAATTAAAGTTGAGTGTTCTAGGACTTTTTTAAACTTGACCCTTATGAACATGAGCTCCGGAAAGGTGACCATATAATTTATCACCTAAATGCAAAATTAAAAAAATATATTTACTTATATATTTTTTACATTGTTGTTCATTTTTGTACACTGTTTGATTTCTCCTTTCAAGTGTAACCCCCATAAAATTCCCACCACCAAGTCACCTGTGAACTCTCATCACAATGTCTTGTTAAATGCAGGATACTTTGATTGAAAGGGGAAGCTGTTAATACTTTCACTGGAATACTACCCCAGGTAATCTAAAATGTACAATTATTCGAGCTATATTATGTGTATGTGTGTGTATTCAACTTAAAATAGTATTTTTATTTACAGCCCATTGTGTTGAATGTCTTCCGTGTAAAATGAAATATTTTATACATAAATGAAATACTTTATGCATAGATAAGCCACATAAATATTAGTGGAAAACAAGATATTTATGTATGTTTAAATAACAAAGCACAAAATCAAACTTCTAACCTGGGGGATGTGCATTTCTTTTGAGGTGTTTTCTCCCTGTTGTCTCTAGGTCACTGCAGAACAAGACATGGAATATTAGAGCTTTATGAGTTCTTTGTCTTTACTCCCTGGAGTAAATATATTTCCCTGGAGAAATATATCATTTCTCATCTTTGGGATTTTTCTGGTGGGCATCAGCTTTCAGCTGAAATTCTTTACCTTCTCTTCTCCAGTGTATCATTGCGGCGTCCTGCGTTCCTTCGTCCTGAGTTTCTTTTCAAGAAGCACTGAGAGGAACATCTTATTTTTTTAACCACAATTTAGCAACTATGTCATTTTTGGCATCTTGGGGAACCACATTCTTGGATCATTATCATTTCAATTAATTAAAATTATTTTCTGTTTAGGAAAAAATAACCTTGCAAATAAATAAAAAAGATATCTTAGTTGACAATAATACAGGGGAAGCTCTTCCATTAAAAAATACTGTTTGAAGAAATGCTGAATTTTGAGGCATTGTTAGGTAAACAAATACCTGGTCCTGAATACACACAACTAAATAAGTAAATCTGAACTGTGGATTTCAAGGCCCTGCATGAGCTTCTCCTTTTCATCTCTAAACTCATCTCCTCCTCTTCACCCCTCCTCTAGTCCACTTTAACAATAGCCTCATTTCTTCAAGAGGTCAACTTCTTGACCTCTTGGTCACTCCATGACCATAGGGCTTTGATCCTCGTTCTCAATGTTGGAAAAGCTCTGCCTTGAATATCTGCATCGCTCACACCTTTGCTTCTTTCAAGTCAGTCTTTCTCTGACTTTTCTATCTACAAGTGTGTACGCCTCCTGTTACACACACACATACACACACCACCCTTCATTTACTTACAGAACTTTTCTGTGCAGCACATATGACCATATGAATTATACTCTGTATGTCTTTTGTTGTTGGAAAACAAAGTAGGAACTTAGTTTGTTAAGTTCATCACTCTGATTACAACCCCTAAACCAGTCAGGTTTTCAGTAATATTTATAAGATAATTGAAAGAATAAGGGAATCTTGTCTCATTGACTTGGCAGGTAGTGCTGAGTCTGGCTGAAGCAGCCACTTGATTACCATCTACGAGAGTTTGTACCAGGGAGGGGAATGCCTGCAAAGGCGATGGAGCCTTTGCATAGGTTTGACCAGAGCTACTGTGGTTTTTACTTTGTATAAAAACCAGATTATTATCTCCAGGTTTTGTTTTGATGCAGCATTAATCCCACCCTGACCTTCTATTAGGAAGTTTTCTGACATTTATTCTGACGTAATTTCTTGAGCTCTTGAAATCAGAGTTGTTTCTTACCTTTGTGAATAGGAATGCTTCTGTTTGTTTTGTTTTTTTTTTCATGACAAGCTTATGACGCCCAAATAAGTATTTTCTCACCTCCTGAGTAAATCCAACATTATGTTACACACACACACACACACACACACACACGCATACGCATGATTACCAGGGATTTGGGGGCATATTTTAATGAAAAGAAATGGAATAAAATTATTGTTTGTTTTTATGAGCAATAAAATCATTATTGCTTCTCAGTTTGTAGTGAGGGGCTAGTATGGGAAAGTTTATAACATTTTGATCAAAACAGAGCTCATATCATTAGATCAGCCAAACCAATCAACTCAAGTTATGTGCATACAAGAAATTTTGTTCTGGTTTTAGTTTATTTCCTCAGTGATGTTTGGTATGGAGCGATGAACAGATGGCCACCTAATAACCTGAGACTTTGCTTAAGGCATTGGACTAGTTAGTCTTGGAGATAGAGAAATCTTGCCTGGTATTGTCCCTGTTCCAAGAGAAACCTAATAGCTTGGCTCTCATGATCTGATTAATCAATGGTTAATAAATTTTATAAGGGTGTAACTTTTGCTTTATGGGGTAGAAATGTCTTTCAAGTGATTTTTTTCCTTTAGGGGGAAATGTGGTTCATGCTTAAAATTAAAGTTTTTTATTGAGGGTCCACCCAAATAATTAAACACTAGCCTAAATAACACTTAAAATGTTAGATTTTGTCAATGCATGTTTTTGTGTTTTTTTAAATGTGGTGTTATTTTCTCTCAGAATAAGCCTTATTTTTTTCTCAGAATCATGTTTTTAAAGTTTCAATTATTAAGTCTCACAGTTTGTATTGTTTTTCCATGGAATCATCTTCATTATTTACCAACACTTGGTCCAATTTTAACAATAAACTATTTAAGAGTAATTTATCATTTAATAGATGTCAAGTTTTGTCTGGAAGTTTCACTGTCATTATTTAAGCATCAAATTCTCTGAGCCCGGATCAGAGCAGATTTAACCATTTATTTATTTGTGTTTTTCTTTGATTTTTGTAAAATATTTTTTCTGGTATGATAGTCTATCACTTGCCACTCAAAACTGTGAAGGTTTCAATATCAGGTGCTTTATTATAAACCTGGAATCGTGGATGTTAAATGAATTAGTAATATGAGATAAGTTTAGGAATATAGAATTATTATATTTAATAGCAAAGACTTAATTCCTTGATCCTGTATAAGTGAATTTCCCAAATATTTAAATAATTAAAAGAGGAATAAAAGTCTAAAGAGGATGTATTCTAGATCAATATGATCTTGACATACATGATTAGAATTTTGATGATTTTGGCAAAACAGACATATTCTCATAGATGAAGATCTTTAATTAAGCATCTTAAACAAAAAGGATTCAGAGTTATAATGATTTAAGTTACCGGGGAAGCAAAAGGCACCTTTAGTAAGAGATTATAGAGAGGTGAAGGATTGAACTGAAGTATCAGAGTTGAGTATCTCTTAAAACCAAGTAAAACATTATGCATGTTGAGCAGGGACTCCCATTGAATGAACTATTGAAACGAGTAGCAGAAAACGTAATCAAAATTAATTTTGAATGTCAGTAGAACATTTTTTTCCCACCCTCTTCCTATATAGGGAAGAAGTGGGGCGAGAACACTACATTAAAAAAACAGCAATTAAAAACCAACATTTTGGTATTTCCACTCCACAACCCTTTTTCTTAAAAAATACACACACACACACACATTACATATTATATATATTATATATAATATATGTTATATATATATATATATATTGTGTGTGTGTGTGTGTGTGTATATATATATACTGAAGAATATTTGTCTTTCACTAAGATTTTTATCTTGAGAACATAGCTGAAGTGTCAGCAGCCTGCCTCCACTCCTTGCTCCCCAGGGACTATTATTAAAGCAGATATGAACAGTTTGAAGGATTGGAACCAACACTAACTGACAAAGAGCAACCTCCATATAAAAAATGATAAAAATGTTTTAAGTTTTAAAAAAGGGGGTGGAGGAGGTAGGCAATGAGGGTTTTAGATTGAACAAGATCCTCACATTTAATACATTCAATCCTAGATAGAGTGTGTAAAACAGAGATGGGATTACTATTATATTGCCATTCTTTGGTGGTTTAAAAATCTTTGCTGTGATCCCTTTTCTAAAGTTCTTTTTTTTTAAAATGTTTATCCTTCTCTGTAAACCACTATTGCTTCTGCATTTGCATCTTTGCAGAAGTGTGATTCTTCATTAGTATGATTGTCATCAAAAGCACAGATCAACCCCCTGATAACTTGGCATGCTCTATAAATACAGAGGAATTGCTCTGGAGGCCTCGGGTGGCCTAGTGCTGAGTACCAGATATACTATGCAGATTGCTCTAATCAAGAACAAGGACTAGTTCCAACCAGCTATCCCTTTTATAAGGCTCATGAAAAGTAACTGGCAGTATTCTTAAAGAGTAAAAAGGGTTTCTGGGATGGTAGAACTTTCCCCGTAGAATGTGTCCAAAACTTGAAATGGAAGTTCCATTTGTATCTTGCAATTATGCATGAAATAAGCCTCCAAACAAGCATACAGCTCAAGATTTGGTAGGAGTTCCAGTAAGGGGATAATGGTTTGGTGACCTCATAAGGAGACACTGGGCTGTGATTTTTGAGATGACCAAGGCAGCTGGGCTTCTATGCTTTTTAATGCTGTTATGAAAGCACTCTATGCCCACTGTAGAAAAATTTGGAAAATGCAGAGAAGCATATAGAAAAAATTAAAATTATGTATAATCTCATTCAACAGATTATCACTATTAAAATTTTGTAGTATTTGTGTAAATCTTTTTCTGTGTGCAGAAAGTAGACTGGCAGTGTTAGGAGATTCAACGTTTATATGTAATTTGTTATCTTAAGACTCACGTGCATCATACATGTTATAAAATTGGTTGTACAGTGACCATAGAGTAGTTACCTCAGGAAGGTCTAATTCTAACTACCGACAAGTTTGGGTAAATTTTATGTGTATATAAAAGAATTCAGGTATTTGTAAAGTTTTGAGCTATATTTTTGAAGGATATCAAAGGTATACTGGGGCTTGTGGCTGTGTGTGTGTGTGTGTAATCACATTGTATATTAGGAGCCTAATTTTACTCACTTTGTGTCATAAGTATTTTACCATATAATTAGATACTATTTACAATGACCGATTATGAAACTACCTTAATTAATTTAACATCACTGGATACTTAGGTGGTTTGTATAGCATTATTTATTTGGCTTTTTGTGGCTAAGTAATACTGTAATGGATGTCCTTAGTATTTTAGCCCAGAATCGTATGGAGTAAACAGGTTTAAAACATATTTTTTTAATGTGAACAAATACATAATAAACGTAGAATAGTTTAAGAAAGTTTTGATATGTGTTGCCAAATTGCTTTCTAGAGGTTGTTCTCATTGACACCACATTACAAGTATAAACTGTATTGGTCTCAGTATATCTTCACAGTATTAAGTATTATAAAAATATAGCACTTTGCCAACACAAGAGTCATTATCTTTCTTTGCATTGCTATGATCATTTATCCAGTTATTTTTCTTCTATGTATTGATTTAAATTTCTTTTCGAATTGAATCGTGTACTTTGCCTGTTTTTACATGAGATTTTATGTTAGTCTTATTAATTTTCAGGGTTTTTAATTATAACTGAAATTAATGTTGCCTGTCATAAGCACCCACTTTTTCCACTGCTGCTATCTCAGTCTAAGTTCCCATTATTTTTCATCTGGACACTTCAGTAACCAGTATTCCTAATAGTTAAGCAAGCGTATACTTGATCTGCCCCCTGTTTATCTTTCTAGCTTTGCCCCACTTCTCCTCACCCTCTTTTGGTCTTCCTTCACTTCTTCACCTGCATTGTACCTGACCCTCTATCTTCACACATGAGTGTGTCTGGCAAGCTCCATCTTCCTCACAGTTCTTCTCCTGATACTATATGAAAATCCTCCTCCTAGATTAAGGCTCCTTAAACAACATCTAAGGATCCCATTCTTTTTCTTCCTTATATTGAAAACAGTTGTAATTAATCACTCACTTTTACAAACTAAGTCTTGGACAATTATCTGCCTAATTTAGATGGGATAAGTCATTGACTTGCTTTTTTTTTTTTAACAAACTTTCCTAGAAATATCTATATACCCATCTGTTAGGGGAGAATTAAAAATATCTCTCTGGTTCATGGAATTAATTATCCCCAAAGAGTAATAGACAAGACCATGGGCTTTGGAGTCCAAGGGCTTGGGTTAGAAACATGGATCAACCAATTTTGAGCTGTTTAGACTTGAGTAAGTCACTTAACCTCTCCTTGCTTTGCTTTCCTCCTCTAAAAAATGGGTTAGTAATGTCATCTATTTCTTTTGATTCTTGTGAATACTGACTGTGATAATTCATGAGGTGCTAAGCACACAGCTGGCATGTGGTAAACACTATGTTAGTTACTATCTTTTCCATTCTTATTTCCATCTCCCTCATCTTTGAACTTTGTTAAGTGGCAATTCTGTACAGCACAGGGCTACATGGTATCTGGGTTTCGAATTTCTCTGTAAGGAAAATCTCTGCTGGTTTGAAGTTTTCCTTTAAGATAATGTAGTCACTTCTGATTATTAATTGTGCGGTCTCTTCAGCTTTCTATCAATCTTCTTTGGATGTTCATAATATTTCACTTTTGCTTCCAGAATTATAGTGCCTATTTTCTATAACACACCATAATTTATCACTGGTTCCTTTTTTGTGTGGTACAATTTTTTCTAGTGTTAATTAACCACCTTATCTTGTTTTTTTCTGACAGTTGGCAAACTTTCCCAGACTCTGCGAGGAAACAGAAAGGATTGTTGCTAACCACATCCGTGAGCGAGAAGGGAAGACAAAGGACCAGGTATAGAGAGGACATGGGGGGCAGGGTCCTTTTGGGCAGTGAAGATTCTCTCAAGGTTTCCAGTGTCTCCCAGTGGTTGGCCTATCCCCGAATGGAAAAAAATAGCTGAGAATACAAACATATGTTAAATCTTATTTATGAATTTTATACTACATGTTACTATGCTACATTAAGATCTTATGTATGTTTTATATATATAGATATATTATAAGTATAAACAAATGTTAAAGACTTTAGAAAGATAAAATTTAAAAAGCCGTAATAGGAGTACCTTTATTTTTTTCTCAGTGCTCCGTGGATCTTAATGTGTACCCCTAACATGTACGTACCCCTAACATGTACGTACATGCCACTTTGAAAGCCTCTAAGCCAGAATGATAGCACATTTTCCTCTGTAAGACAGATATTTTTCTCTTAACTTTTAATGGATCCCTAAACTCCTTAAATGTCATGAAAAATGTTCAATGTTTTAGTTTTTTTTTCCTGAGAAGAATGGATAAAGCTATTTATCAACTTGTCCATGGAAACTATGATTGGAAAAAAAAATATATAGGAACAGCTCTTTAAACAATTCTAATGATTTTGTAAATGTGTACAGTTTGTAAGGCAGGGCTTGAAATTCTCTTCTAAACCAGCACTGTGAATTAGAAAGATTCATTTCAAAGCAAGATAATTGATTAAAAGGCTAAAGGACTTCATGAAATTAGTGAAAGTTTCTTCAGTTTAAGTGGATTTTTCTCTTAGTTACATCTAAAATATGATAATGGGAAACACAAAGGTTTTCAGATGCTCTTCAATTCCAGGACACAGCTGGGAATGTGACAGCATGGAGAGGACACTGGACTTAGGCCATGTGTTCTCCACAAAATAACAGCCTGTTCTTGTGCAAATCACTTCTCTGGAATGTTGTTTTCTCATGTACAGAGTTGGGTGTTGGTCTATATTATGTCTGAAGTCCACTGTAGGTTCGAGTTCCATTCCTACATCTTGTGATTCTCAGGTGGGTCAGAAAGCGGGGAGAGAGAGAGAACTAGAAAAGAAGGAAGTCAGAACAGAACAGAGAGATACAGAAAGACCACAGGTAGAGAAACGTAGGCGACATGCAAGGCGTGTTGGTGGCTGGACGGGGGTTGGGAGGAGAAAGTGAAGAGACAGAGGGGTAGAGAACCAGCAGGTTGGGGTGCTCGTGAGTGACTCCACTAACACCCGCTCTTGGCTTTAGCCATGCAGTTCATGGCTACTACTTTTTATCATCATGCTTTAACAGTTAATTGACCTTTATTCATAGTTTACATTTGTTTTTCAAATTTTCACGGTCTTGAATAACCACAATAGTCAAAAGTGCAGAAAACAGGCTTTGTGACAAAGTGGAGATAAACAAATCATTGTTAACTCATGAGCAAGTGAAATCAAGCTAAAGGCCAAATACATAGCCCTGAGGCCAGAGACACCCCACCACATTCAATGTCAAAACTTAAGTGCTAGCATCAACTGCACTCCTGACCTTAAGTAAATAAGACAACTGTTTTAATTTAGTGTCTTTGTAAAATTCAGATGATGATATATTCTACTTAACTCTTAGGGATCTTATATATGAGCAACATTGAGGAAGAAGTAATACAATTATTTCATTATCTTTGTTTCATATCTAAGTCAAAACTACTTCCTGTTTCATGTTTTTGTTTTACCAAAACTGCATACACAAATTGAGAACTGTTGTTAAGATTGTGGGTTCTGGGCTTAGATTCCCTGAGTTCAAATCCAAACTCTACTATTTCCTTTCTGCGAAAGTGAACAAGTTACTTGACATCTTTGAACTTCGGTTTCCGCATCTTAAAGTAAGATAATAATGAGAGCAACCTCATATGTATTTTGTGAGGCCGGAGTAAAATACTCAAAATACAGCTCTTAGTTTTTCATTAATTTTACTTGTTCCTGTTGTTCTTCCTAAAGAGCTATGATGCACAGTAGAGAGAAAGAATTGCCTTTTCTGATTTCAAGGGAAATTGTTTTTCCCTCTGCAACTTTAATGTAGTGATTCATTCATTCCTAAGTGGGAGATAAGGATGGTTTGGAATTTTCCCTCCCAAGTGTCCTTGTCAGGTAGACTGGCCTGATGGTCAACTGCCTTTAGATGCTGGTAGTTGCCACTTCAAATATGGATGTGAGTGACACATTTTTGATAGTGTGACTGTGTCAGTTTGTATAACTCTCACATGCAAGTCCTGAACTTTGCGAGGCTTCGGGCTATGAGGTGTTTCTGAGGGACAGTCAGAGTGACCTGTTTCCTCAGGCCTCTGTACCTTAAGATGTTTTTGCAGTTCTCTTTTTTAAGAAATGGATTTATTACCAACTTCTGCTCTGGAAGATTTGTTGCAGGGGTAGAATGGGGAATCTTTCTAAATTAAATATATTGAAAGCATAGGTTTGTCTGTGAGTTTTTTATTTTTTATTTTTGTAAAACAAAGGTTTTTTAAGTATCTCTGTGTGCAGCTATTATTCCAGGTGCTTCCCTACATGTGATTGCATGTGGAAGTGGCTGACTGTGGGTGATTACTGCCCCCAGGGGTGACTTTACTTTTCTTCAACTAAATATTCAATAACCATGGCTGAAGAAGGCAGTGAGAAACTCTGAGAAAATGAAAAAATAAGGAAAAAATGTACTCTTTCCCTTTTCATTCCCCACATGCGACCTGGCTCTTTTCCTAGGATGAACACAGACTCCCAGTTTCCAGGAATATGAATGAGAACAGCCATAGTTTTTCTTTTTTTCCTACACTGCAGTCCAAGTTAATGTGTGTGAATGTCCAAGAATTCATAACAACCTTTGGCAATGGTGAGAATTATGTAGATGTTTTGCTCCTTATGGTGGCAGCAGTTTATTTGTGCCTAAGTATTATGATTTGTTGATGCAAACTCCTGGCCAAATGGATTTGGGAGTCTAACATTGAACACTATCTGGTTTTGTTGTAGGGGTGAAGAGGCAATACCATAGATAATCTAATAATGATCTGCCCTCTTTTAGTTTAGTTCATTAAGAAATGAAACTAAGCTCTCTGGTCATATGAAACGTTTTCATACAAGTATGATATTACTGATCCAATAATTCCTGTGCTTTGAATTTATGTTTGGTGGTGGGAATGGATTCGGAGCAATGTATTTACTCTCTTTTGGCAGGTCCCTTTGGGACTCACAGCAAGATTTTGTCAGATGACCAATTGAGATTATCTACAAAAGCAAAGCCTAAGAGCCCGTAGCATTGGATAATAAATGAGAAGCAGCAATTAATGGCCACATACTAGTTATGTAGGCATACATTTCTCCCTTTAAGCAAACTGTTCTTCAAGGCTGGTCAATAGTAATAATATCCACAGTAATTGACACTTACTGGGTACTGTTTATATGTATAATACTATATTCTGGGGATAAAATGGTGAATAAGACAAACATAATTCCTCATTCTTTGGCACTTGCAATCTTGCAGAGAAGAGAAACAGCAAACAAAATATGAATAACTAGCCACCTTTGTGTAAGCACCACAAATAATATATAATATGTAATTATGGAATAAAGATTATATGAGAGTAATAACATACCACCTGGTGCTGGGTGAGGATATGGGGTGAGGATCAGGAAAGGCTAAGATAGAGGAGCCGCTGGGGAGCATTACAGAATGTTTGCAAACTGTAACCACAAATGCTTTGATGAACTCAAGTTCACCTGCAGTGAAGGGAGGTGAAGTCTTCTTGTTCCCCTTTGACTATTTTCTGATTAGGGACCTTTCAAATCTCCAAATTAAGAGTTTTTAAGTATCATATGACCAGAATTTTCATGTGCAGTGGAACATGTATTCTATTCATTTCTTGATAAACCTGATTGAATGTGCTTGATGTCCCAGGCACTGTTCCAGGCACTGGGGGTTAGCGCAGTGGATACAGCAGATAGGTTCTTTGTATTAAATTATGTAAAAACTTACTGTGTCAGCTAGTTATAGTGCTACAAAGGAAAATAAGGCTGAGTAAGAGGGTAGAGAGTAGCAGGAGTGCTGATTTAGACAGAATGGCAAGGAGGATCTTTTTAATGAGGAGATCTTTTAACAGAGACCTTGCTAAAGTTTTGCTGTGATGATGAAGCCTATTCTTCTCAAGGAGATACAGTAACTACATTTATTTGTATTTTGCCTTTTGAGTTGGTTTTTGAGATTCTTCTTCCCCAGAGGGAGTTTAAAGAGATAGAAGAGGTCAGGAAAAACAAGAGATAACATGAATCACAAGTGGTGTTTGCTGCAGAAGGAAGCGCTGAGCAGACCCCAACTGGCCTTCCTGCCACGTCTTCTTGTACACACATGCCTTTCTTTAGAACATCGTGCCTGTGTTTTAGAGAAATAGAATAATTCTTGGTTCTGTGTCAAGGACATGTCTGTAAGCCTCAAAGCTGTTTTCTTCATGTGGTATTGAGATTTACTTTTCTTGATGATTTTTAATTTGTGAATTTAGAGTGAAAATTAAGACTATTGAAAAAAATTAATGCAACTTTTCCTTCTAACTGTAGCATCCTTTTAAAAATTAAGTGAAGATAAATAATTTGTAGGCATTCACTGAAACAGGTGTTTGTGAATATTTTAGTTTTCACTTAAGTGTTTTTCTTTGACTTATAGGTACTGCTGTTGATTGACATCCAAGTCTCCTATATCAACACCAATCATGAAGATTTCATTGGCTTTGCAAAGTATGTGAATCACTATATTCCTCTTGTTGGCTTGTTAAGAACAACATTGTGAATTCCTACTAACACCCACCACCTTTTGATGATCTATGGCTTGATTAACTGGGTCTCCTTAATTAGGAGATGTGGGCCTTATGACCAGGAGCCCATGTTCTCTCCATAACATAGTCAGTTCCTTTATAACGTGACATGTAAAGTCTTGTGTGTCTTAGATTCTCATTGCTTTTGAATGATGATCTGCAGTTTGTAATTGAACTCTCAGAGATAAGCGGTAACACACACACTCTTAAATATGTTTGGGAACAATTTCTCACATATATTTAAAATGTCAAGTACAATTCATATTTCAACATCCCTAAATCAAAAGATAAAGGGCTGTTTTTAAAAAAACTGTCCTTTGTGAAGTTATATATTATATTTTTGGATGAACATTCTCTTTTCTAAAGTGTGTATATTTTTAAAAGCTTTGTTCACATGTTATTTTACTGTCCTTTATATTTTATTATCCCTTGCTATATCATAGATACTGGCACGTAGCCATTATGCTTAGGTGTTCAGGGTTGGTTGATTATTCATCATACGATATTTTCAAGACCCTGAAGTCACAATTTTTCCTTGCCCTTTAGTGGAATAAGGTTTTTATTTTTCCTCAGGAATCTTGATTTTAACTTTAAAATATATTTGTGGCATACAAGTGGTTCTAGCTTCATATACTGTCTTATATATTCATATATATTTCAGATACTGACATATGTAGTCTTATATCTAAAGACTATAAAATGGAGTCTATTTTATATAAAATGCAAACTAAATTGACCTGTGAGCTGTTTCTGAACCATGATTCAAGAATAGTGACAAAAAATGAAATCCAACAAAATATCAAACTAACTTATTTCATTACAACCTCACGTAGAAGGAACAGATATGTGTAGATCATGTGATTTCAACTCAACTGTAAATTTCCCAAGCAGTTAATAGGACTGTTTTATGGAGGAAAGGCACAATGTACCATAAGAAAACTGTCCAATTCTAAACATGCCTGTAGCTGTGATGGCTTAACTAGGGGTGCACATCCATTTTGCATCTATTGGCTATTGTTTTTGTATGGCAGATAGTTTTTCCTGACTTTTTTTCTGTAACATGGTTGTACACTTATCAGAGCACAGTTCCTCTGCTCAGTTGTCTTTTAGGCCATGCTGCCCACTCCAACTTCAAGATGGGTATTTGCTCCACAGGCATCTCACACGGACCTGTTCCCCTCTTTTCTAGCTGCCATGACTCCTGCCACTCACACTGTTCTTTGCCTTCTGCAATATAAAATACATGTATTTTAAAAAACTCATACCACCTCTCCCTTCTTATTAATGAACACATTTTCCCTCAGTTACTAGTTGTTTACTAGGAGGCTGACTGGTAAGTGTTGACTCTTATCTATCTTCCTTCTCCTAAGTTTCACTTCTGCTTTGATTCCCATATGCCTCCTGTCCAGAGGCCTGGAGGGGGGACCTGGGAATTTCTGTCTGCTTTTCGGTTCAGTCTGTGAACTCCATGTGGCCTGTGCCAAACTCAGCTCTGGTTGCTATGGGGGAAAAAAATAAAAGAAAAATTGTTTTCGTCTTTTAGGAACTTGCTTGATCATTGAAGAGTATAAAGAAACACATGTAAAAATTTAAACTGACACATTCTCCATTAACCTCACTTGCTTCTTTGAGGAATTTAAAAGAAAAACAAAGCCTTGAGTCACTTGAAATAACAGGAATGCTGCCTTTAATGTTGGCTTATTGATTACAAATGCTGGTTAGGTTCCGATGAAAATGTAGCACATGTTGATGTCAACTTGACACCACAACTTAAAGTGAAAAGGATGTTACAACACTGCCTTGTGGCATCCTGGTGAAAGGAGGGCATGGACAGAGTCAAAATCAGCTTGGAAAGAGTCATGTTTTGAACATATTAGGTAACCAGTAACACAATTTAAATTTCATTCCATACTCTTTTTAAAACCTTTTTTCCCACCAAATTACCCTTTTACTTATTTTAAAGATACATGCCCTAGAGTTTATTTCTTCCCTAGCAAATTTTAATTTTTTTCTACTTCAAAAGCTGTTTGACTACAGTATTGTATTGATAGGTTTCCAAAGAATCTTGCACATGTGAGTGCTTTCAAACACAGCCTTTTAATAGTCTCTCTTTAACTGCCAGGTGCCTGCCCCCATTTTTCCAGCGGTAGGATAGACCTCTCTGATGTTGGGAGAAAAAAGCATTGTTCCGACTGCTTTAGAAATCCAGCAATTTTGCACATTACCCATATAATTTAAACTGCTCACCTAACCTGTCTTCTAAAGAACTAGTCTGGGGAGTGTCAGCAGTCTGGGTTCTTTTTCTAGGAATTGCCACTGATGAGCACTGATTTTGTGCAAGTCATTTAGCCTTCCTGTATGTCAGTATACTGCTTTATCAAATGGAATCATAAATAATCCCTGTCTTGTGTGCCTTTAGGGATTGTTGGAGGATCAAAATAATCAAATTTTATGAAATTCTTCTCTGTAAAAGTGAGAAAGTGTCTCACACACACACACACACACAAATTTGATTACTAGATGCAGAATTTTGCTTTGCTATGGATTTTATAGTGACTGGAATATGATTGTTATTGGAATACTTAACTAGTTGCTGATATTATCTCCAAATGTAACATTGCACACTGAGATTTGGAGGTAAATTTTCTTTCCATTTGTATGCTGAGTTGAAGTACTTTTCACTGCGACATGGGATAATTACTATGATGAAGAAATGTTCACTTAAAAATCACTTTGAGGGGTTGTGGTATTTTTTGTGCTTTTAAAAATTAAAAAAATATGGTGGTAGCTATAAATTCTAAAATTGGCAAGGATGCTGTTTCCATCAAGGAAGAAAAGTCAAGCTGTATTTGAAGATAATTATGTAAGTATTTTTAAGTTCCAAAGATAGAAAATTACGGTCTGGAGATGAGGAAAATAACATTTGTTTCATGGGATTTTTTGAGTTGCCAAAAAAGTGGGACCGCCTCTCAGATTTATAAGATGGTGATATACATGGTTTTTTATACATGTATTTTTTTCATTTGAGACAACCTTTTGTTCTAAAAATAAAAAAAATTGCTAAAATTAGATTAATGGACTATTAAGTCTCAGAGTAGTGTTCAGGTCATCTTAAAAATGTTCTTTTTGCTATAGAATTTATTTTGCTATGTTGAGTATGTTGAACTTTTTTCATCTCCCAGCTATTTGTTAAACATGGACCATAAAATATGTACCATGTGTAATGTGTCCAAGTAAGCATGGCTGTAGGCTTACTTTGGAATTTCCTGACTTTTAAAAGCTTGATCTTTCAACTACAATGTAGTTTCCAAATCTAAAATTCCAGTATTCTAGAAGAAAGTGTCAACTTTCCTATTATTAAGGATTTTGCTTTGTCTTTCTTCTCTGTTAAGAAAACACCACATACTCTATTTTTTTGACTCACGATAACTACTTTATGTAATTAAAAAAAAATGAAAGCTTGTCCAATTGTTCCTTCACTCACTTCCCCTATTTCCTTAGAAATCCTGTTGTTTGAACAGAAAGGCAAGTTAATTAGCTAAACTTTTAAATTCTTGTGCTCTTCTCCATTTGTTCCATGGGCATAATTTGCCTTGTGATCACCTAAGATTTATGCAATTCAGTGGTTTAAGAGAATTATAGGTCCAGATTCAGACCATTAGAGTGATGATATCTCTATGCCACAGCAGTAGACCAAGGTCTGTTTTTCAATCTGTGGAGGAGAATTCAACACCTGTTTTCTCACAGTTGAAATTATACAGTGTACAGATTTCAGTTCTTGTTATATGAGCACCATAAAATTCTATGGATTGTAACATTCATTATATCTCTCTCCTGATCTTCTGGAATGCTTCTGTTGCCATTTTGCTACAAGTAGTGTATGTGAACCTTGGTACCAAATTCCAGATCAATATTGGCCTTTCCCTTTGCATTCTTCTTTTATTTTCTCCTAATACATAGCCATATTCTGTTATAATAGTGTTTTCATTTCCAATTTGTTGTCTCTGCTGTGGAATTGAAACCTATATATTACATTATAACAAGAGTTGTCTTTTCACTCGTGAACCTAGGAACTAAATGTTTACTTGCTTGCTGGGACTGTTGTCAGGCAGAAAGATACCGTTGAACAACTTGCCTTTGTTATTTATTAGCATCATGTAGTCAGATAAATTACAAATTCCAATATTCCAGGCACCATTTTAAATGTAAGTTGACTTCCACACTTTTTTCTTACATTCTTGTCTCTCTTGTTTTGGACTTTATCTTCATCCTTAAACTGAATCTTGGAAGAGGAGTTATTCTTTTTTTTATAAAACCCCAAATTCTGTGGAGTTTTCTTGCACAATATTTAGTCCGAGACTTCACTAAAGATCCTTCAGGGTGGATCAATATAATGTAGTTTTTCTTCCTCCTTTGTCTTCAGTCTGTTTGGCTGGCTCCATACTGACATGTGATAAGTCGCACTCTTGGGACTTTAAGTGTTCATAATCTTTTTGGGTAATATAAAAGAATATTCTAAAAAGTTTATTTACTCCAGAGCATTTCGACATAGCTTTCTGAGTTGATGGAACTATTTTATAATCTGTGCTGTCTAGTACAGTAGCCACCAGCTACATGTGGCTGTTGAATAGAGGAAATGTGGCAGGTAAGACCAAATAAATGAATTTTAAATTAAATTTTAATTGAAATAACCATATTTGCCTATTTATTAAACAACTCAACTCTCGAGTAGGGTGAATGCACTGATTTCTTTGGGTCCTTACTGGGCTCTACTGATAGAAGAGACATAGCCTGATACTTGCCATGGAATCTGCATCTCTGAGGGACAAATGTGCTTGATTCATTTAAGCTGTCTTTGGGTTGACTTAGAATCTGTGTTCCTCTTTTTTTTTTAAAGATTTATTTACTAGGGCCTCCCTGGTGGTGCAGCAGTTAGGCGCTGCACTGTGGAGCTGGCGGCAGCAGCGATGCGAGTTCGACGCCCAGCCGGGGAGAATCCCACATGGTGCAGCAGACCTCTCCTGCCTCGCCCGCTGCTCCCCTCAGCAGTGTATTCCTGATCTGACTGTTCTGCTCCCCACTCTGTGTCTGGTGAACCCTCTCACCGCCCCCAGGCCTCTGGCCTGTACCCCAGCTTGTATGCATAAGTAAATAAATCTTAAAAAAAAAGATTTATTTACTTATGCATACAGGCCAGAGGCGTGGGGCGGCGGGAAGTTTCACCAGAGACAGAGTGGGGAGAAGAACAGGCAGATCGACAGAAATACACTGCTGAGGGGAGCAGCGGGTGAGGCAGGAGAGGTCTGCCGCACCATGTGGGAATCTCCCCGGCTGGGCATCGAACTTGAGTCAGCTCCACAGAGCAGCACTTAACTGCTGCGCCACCAGGGAGTCCCTGTGTTCCTCTTTCTTCATTTCTCTTTTGCTTTTCAATACACTGCAGTTCTTCTACCATATTACTCTATTGAGATTGCTTTTGGTCCAGATAAACAGGTAATTCTACAGACTATTCTAAGTCCTTCTTTTGATACCATTTACTGATTCTTGTTGAAGCGATCTATACTTTTGTTTCAGTAACCCTTCACTGTCTCCTAGTTTTCCTCTTTCTGCTCTAGCTTTTCTTCAGTCTTAGTTTAGAGCTCTTCATTCTTTGATCGTGGCTTAAGAACTGATTTTTATATCATTATTCTCTCTTCTTGTCTCAATGCATTATCCTTGATCAAATTCACCTATTCAATAGTTTTAGTTACCAAGTTCATCTGCTATCTCTAAGTCCAGATCTCCATTCTAGAACCTTTTCCTGGATTGTATACAGGGCATCTTATTTGTATACCCTAGAGAAGCCTCAATCCAGTAGTTTGTAATTAAACTCACCATATTATTTTATAATTTTTATCTTCTCTGTTGTTCCCACTCTTTATGGATGGTAACTCCTGGTTGCTCAAACCAAAATATCTGGGTGTCATTCTTTTCTCCTTGGCCCCCTTATATTTGTTTCTCTCTTCTCTAGTAACTTTTGAATTTATGTATTTCTATCATCATTGCTACTATTAAAGTTAGCTCTCTCTGTCTTCATTACTGTTAGTCTCCTTGCCTCCTGTCATGTTCTTTCTCATTCCTTCTGGGTTCCCTGTTTATTTCAGAATATAATTTCCAAAACTGTATGTAATTTGTCTTTGGCTTACCTCTGTACCTTATTGTCACTATTTCTCTCTACCCCATCCTCTAATTCTATGCTCCAGTCATCCTGGCCATTCTGGGATCCCTAAATGTACTACAGTACATGTTTATGAGACAATTCTTCAATTTAAAAAAATTTCCTATTGCACATAAAATTAGTAGTTTGGTTATAAATGATCCTAGTACTTAAATATGATTCTATAGCTATTTCTTAAGAAACTACCATGATCACTGTGCTAGATAGTATCAGTGGTGAGAGAGGTAGAGATAACAAGATTAATGCAACCCATCTGCACCTTAAACCATCAAGGTGCAGATGTTTTTGGAGGGGAGTCAGAGGCCAGACTACAACACAATTCTGTATAGATAAAACAGGTACAGACCAAGAGCTTTGGGATTTTAGGGGATGAAGAGATAACTAGAGGTTTCTAAGAAGGCATAACCCAGAAATGATACTTGGTTGGACTTTGAAAGCTGGGCAGAACTCCAGGTGTTAGAGTGAGGGGGTCTGGACTAGCTGTTCCTTTCTTCCCTGCTTCAGAATCAGTATTTGGGGGAGGTAATTTCTACTAAAACATTGCTTTGATCATGCCATTTTCTGGCTCAAAAACTTTGAATACTTTCTGCTGCCTCCAGTTAATGACCAAATTCTCCATAATTATGGCCCCCAAGATACAGTTATTGTACTAGATGGCTCTTGAGGTCATTTACAAACCTGAATTTGTGATTATATAATTTTGTCATAATAGTTTTACTTTCTACAGCTTCCCTACGTGCCTCGTCTTCTAGCTTCTGGCCTTGTTAATACTGTTCTATTCCCTTGAAAGGCAGTTGGTTGTCTTCCTCTACTAAAATTTCACCCTTCTTCAACTGCTTTCTGTGAAAATCTTAGATCACATCAGACAAAAATGATCTTTCTTGTATTTGAATATTCAGAGCAATTAGTAAGCATAGGATTTACTGGGTAACTGATCCCACACCCCCTTGGCACACTCTTCTGTTTTTGAATCTTTTATTGTGTATACACATAGACAAGGATAGGAGAGAATATGCAGAAGAGAATTGTGAGTCAAGAGGTGACATTATGTGTTCTTTTTCTTTGAATGTCTTCCAGTGTGTTATTTTTTTTAAACCTCTTATTATATACTTTTAAAATCATTGTCTGAGAGCATTACTAATAAAACTAATTTAGTTTTATGTGTTTTAGTGTACTGGCAAAGCCTTACACAGTGACTTGTGTGTAGTAGGAATTTATGTGATTAACAACAGACATGCACACACACAACACACACATAATATGATTTGGAATAATTATATTCCACATTGAAACAGAAGTTTTTTTTTTTTGCTTTCTTCCATTGCAACCTCACATATTTATTCTTATTGAAATTGTTCTTTCTTTGTAATTTGTTTATTACCTTCCCATCTGCACTAGATATATTATAAGCTTTTATTTGCAAAGAACATAGCTTAACCATGTTTATATCTTCCATAGAGTGCCTTGTAGGGAGTTGGCACCTTAAACATTTTGATTTATGTCTTATTAGATTGTTCTTTATAGGTATGTTTTACAGTATTTCAGAGATAGTCATTTAGGTACTTCTGACCAAGAATGTGTCCAAAGGGCTTAAGTTACTTTACCAGTCCTTATATGTTTCTCGTGAATACATTTTAAAATGAGTATTTTGAAATAAATTTAGATCAACAATTATGGCATACATAAGAATTATGATAAAGAATGTTTTCTAACAGGGAAGTTTATTTTTTATTACATTACTTATGGAGTAACTTTAAGTACCTCACTACATCATTGACAACTGTATCTTTGGATATGTGAGACAGTTGGCTTCAAAAAGATTATTTTTTAGATGAAAAGCAAAGGGAATTTAGCAAAGGGAATTTTTCTAACAGTATTTAATATTGGCTTATCGAATAATCTATTTTTCCTCCTGTATAGTCTTACAAGTGGTAAATGCTCAGTATGCATTTTAAAATTTTTTTCTTTTTTAAAAAAATTTAATTTATATCCTTTACATTATTGTGTATCCCCTGTAGGTTTCCCACAACCAATACGATAGTATGCATTTCTTAATGGATGGAAACTGTCCGTGGAAAGTCTCTTTGCCTACTGTAGTTCAAAGCTTGACTCTTGGATCTAGAAGGAACCTGGTAAACAGCTCAGTTTCCCTCCCACCCTATATCTGTCTCTCTTTCTTAAAACATGCACGTATACACACACACACACACAGCTGACAGACTGAGCTCAATTTAGATCATATTCTTTGCTTAACATAGCATAAGAGTTCAACAGTCTGTGTGTATTTTGCTTTCTATTCAGCTTCTTTTCTCTTATGTGATCTGTAGATCACATAATTTGAGGGTTCTCAATACTTTGCCTGCTCTGTGTAAACATCTGTGGATCTGTCATAATTTTAAAGTTAGCACTATTAGTCAGTGACTTATTTTAAAATGTTTCATCTTTAAAAAAATCCTAAAGCTCAATTATGGGGCTTGGAAGCCATGAAGGCTTGATCACACTACTATAATAGTAGTTTCCCCATTTATTCTTAGCAGAAAGGAAATCCTGACCTGGAGGAAGAAAGCATGGGAAAGAGCAAAAGTCATAGGAAGAGTAGCCCTCGGGACAGTGTGCATCAGGGCATCGTGAGCAGCCAGAGGGCAGTGTGGCCGCAGTAGACCCCTGGTCAAAGACAGATACAAATTTCACCTTCACCACAAAACCCTGAATAGTTAATATTTGCATTTTGTAGAAAAGTGGTTGAAGAGAGATAAGTTTCATAGTGATTCACGGAATCAAGCATTTAACTAGAAACAAAAATGAGTTAAGTGAAATGCTAAAATTAGCAAATTGAAAGATAAAATTCATAGAAAATGCATACCAAATGTGTTTAGTAGGCAACTATAGCATGACTTTCCACTACCCTCCCTCAGTTAAATGTACTATATTCTTTTTTACCTGTTTGAGTTAAAGGAAGCAACTTGAATACATCATGGGAGATTATAAAATTGCTATTTTGAATAACTGTTCTAAGTGTGGTGTTGATATCCAATGTGCTTCTGAGCCATCCTATCACTTTAAATAGTTGCTTGATGACTTTAATCTCCTTTATCTCCACTTTGACTCTTCCATTGATTTCCAAAACAAAACTATTAAGCAACTGCTAGAGGATTGTGGAATTGCTAGTCTTCCCAGAATAACAAAAAATGAATTGTGTTTTCTTATATCAACAGGTGTTTATGCCAAAAGAGAGCCTTCAATCTTTTGAGAGATAGAGTAACACAATGCCTAAATGTTTATACTCTGGGGTTAAATTGTTGGGGTCCAGCTCTTAATCCTTCTGTGCTCATGTTATAATGGTACTGACTTCATTGGACTTTTCAGTCAACAGATATTTATTGAAACCGTGTATGTGCTAGGTAGTGTTTAGTTTCCGGGGTTATTATAGTATGTAATGAAACAGGTAAAAAATCCCTACTTATAAGAAATTTATGTTTTAAGATGGAGACAGAGATAAACACAAAAAGTAAGCAAACTATATAATGTTCGAAGGTGAAAAATGGTATAGAGGGGGCCTCCCTGGTGGCCCAGCGGTTGAGCGCTGCGCTGTGGAGCTGTCTGCAGCTCGCAATGCAAGTTCGAAGCCCAGCCGGGAAGGATCCCACATTGTGCGGCGGACCTCTCCTGCCTCACCCGCTGCTCCCCTCAGCAGTGTATTTCTGGTCTGCCTGTTCTGCTCCCACTCTGTCTCTGGTGAGCCCTCTCGCCGCCCCACGCCTCTGGCCTGTACCCCAGCTTGTATAAATAAATCTTTAAAAAAAATTAAAAACAAATGGTATAGAGAAAAATAGATCAGGGAAAAGGAGGTGAGAGTCTTCGAGGAAGGGATGGAGGAATACAAATTTAAATAGGGTAGTCATGGTAAATCTTGCTGACAAATTTGAGTAAAGACTTAAAGGAGATATCAGGAGCCATGCAGATATATGGGGAGAGTGTTTTCTAGGCAGAGGGAGCTGTTAACATGAAGGTTTTGAGGTAGGAGTGTGCTTGGTAGGGTCAAAAAAGACAAGATCAGTTGGACCTCTCTTGAATGAGGTGGAGAGTTGAGTGGAAATCAGAGGGTGGGGCAGTTGACTAAAACCTTGTGAACCATTGTAAGGACTTTGATTTTTATCCTGAGTGAAATAGAGTTGAATGACAGTGGGGGCATCTTAAGCAGAAGAGTGACAGAATCCCCACTTCAGTAGGATCACTGGCTTCTGTGTTGAGAATAGATGTAAGAGGGGATGGTGTGGAAGCAGAGCACAGAAAGCAAATGAGTAAAACATTGCAGGAAAGAGATAATGTTGGTTTGGACCAAGGTGGTAGAAATGGAAGTGGTAAAAAATGGTTGTAATTTAAATATATCTCAAGAATAGAGTCAATAGAATTTTCTGATAATTGAGTGTGGGGTGTGAGAAAAAAAAGGAAATAGGATTTTGCCATTAGCACTTGGAAGTTTGAAATTTCCACTAAACAAGAAGGGGAAGACTGGGTGGAGCAGGTTTTGGGGAGGGGCTCCCAAGTTCAATTTTGACATATTAAGTTTATATTCCCATCACATGCAAGAGGAAATGTTGACTTGTCAAAAACATATATGAATTCAGAATTGGGGGAATGGGTGCAGGCTGGAGATGCACTATGGGAATTATCAGAAATGAGATTGAATAATATCACAAAGGGATCTGGACTCAAATTGCTTGGTATGGTCACTTAGTTGAGTGACGTTGGGAAAGCCACTTAGCTTCTCTGTTACTTGTTCTCTCCATCTGTAACAGAGAAGAATCACAGTGACTACAGCATGGGGTTAAAGTTAAAACTAAAATTACTTACATCTATAAAGCAATCAGATCATGGCATATACTCAATGGTCCAGAATTTCTTAACTGTTAATATTCAGTACAACTCTCTATATACCTGTGGGATGTCAAATACTTGCATTGACTCGTGTTGTTAATACAGCAATATAAATAAATTTCTTCCAGTGATGTTACTATGTTGTGATTGTTAATTAATACTAGAATTTCCACTGACTTGGTTTTGCTTCCCGAATTAAACTGACCTGGATTTTTAATATTAGCTCTGCTTCAGTTGTTGACATTTTTTTAAAGCCTGTATGCTACTTGTTCAGAAAAACATCTTAAGAGTTTCTTCAGTGCTGCTCTCCTTTGCTTTTCTCAGTGCTCAGCAGAGGAGCAGTCAGGTTCACAAGAAAAACACAATTGGAAATCAGGTAGGAATTGATTTTTAAAAAATCAGTGCATGCATGCTGCAACAAATTTGAACTAAATGGCTTGATTGACTATTTTTTTAAATGCAAATTAATCATGTGCAAATTTTGCTGGAGATGCAGCTTTTTGTTTTGTTTGGTTTTGCTTTTAAAGTTTTTGGAGTGAATTGCCTTTTTTTTTTTTTTTGCTATTTTATGCAGTTAACCGTATTGATTTATTTTAAATAACTTTTCTGCTATTTGCTCTGCTTTTCAAATTTGACTCCTTGTGTCCTACTCTGCCTTGCTTACATTACCCCTAAATTTAATTTAACATAGACTGTGAATCAGTTCAAGGTTAAAATATGGTGAGTAGTTGCATGAGCTTTCTGGTGCTGCTGACTAGTTCACACATTTGCACAGCTTGGTAACAGTGAAGGGACAGCTCATAAAGAACGCAGTGGTTGGATTCAATCTCTGCCACACCAAATTCCTGTTGGTTAATGAAGATGTTAATTCCTCAGATCTGATCTTTTGAGTTTTTGTGTTTTGGGCTGGCCAGCTGTCTCTGACTAATAGCGCTCTGCAGAGATTGCATTAACTCTGACAGTTTGCTGTTTCCTTTTATGTTCTATGTGATAATGAGTATTTGCATTGTTATTTCTTTTCAAGTCAAAACAATGATGATTTTATAGCTTTTTTTCATTCAGAGGTACAATTATTGAACAAATTGAAACCTCTGCTCTAAATTTTTTTCCATTGTTTTGAAAGGAGAAGAGGTAATAACAGACTTTATTTTAAAAACTTTTTTTTCTGAACTAAAGCATATAATTCTTTGCTATTTCAGGGAACCAATCTTCCGCCTTCAAGGCAAATTGTACGAGCTAAGTTCTGTAAGCTTTACTGTTGCTTTTTCATTTAGCTTCCCAAGGGCACAGTTTGTCTTTAACTGATTAACTCAACTAGCGCTTGCTACTAATTTTTTTAAACTTAGGTTGTCTTGTTCATAACACCCTATCACTGAAATAAAAATCCTCTTAAGAGGGTTCATCCCTTCACTGCTAATAACTTGCTGTGATTGAAAGGTATGAACTAGTAAACTCTAAAATGCTATTATAATAAACCCTTAACACCGTGGGTGCTTTGATATTTCTCTAATTTTAATGAGCCTTAAAATAATTAAAATCATTAATGATCTTCATCTCTGTCCTTTTATGCTGTGTTGTTATAAGATGCAAGTCTTTCTCTTTCCCATGTATGATAATATTTCCAGTTAATGTAGATGACATTTCTAAAAGGTAGGTGAATATTGAACATCTGATTTTGTTGTATTTGTTATAAGTGAAATGAATTCCAATTATTTTTACTTATTTTTTAAAAAATAATAAAACAAAAACCAAAATTGCATCAGCATTTTCTATTGTGTTAAAGTTGTCTTTTAAAACCATATATCTTCATTTTCTAGAAGTGTAAAGATACTATCAAATGAATAGGACAGGTGGTTTTTATTAAAAAAAAAATTGCATCCGGGCCTCCCCGGTGGCGCAGCGGTTGAGCGCTGCGCTGTGGAGCTGTCGGCAGTGGCGACGCGGGTTCGACGCCCGGCCGGGGAGAATCCCACATGGTGAGGCAGACCTCTCCTGCCTCGCCCGCTGCTCCCCTCAGCGGTGTGTTTCTGATCTGCCTGTTCTGCTCCCCATTCTTATCTCTGGTGAGCCTTCTCGCCACACCACGCCTCTGGCCTGTACCCCAGCTTGTATGTATAAAGAAAAAATAAAATCTTTAAAAAAAAAATTGCATCCATTTCTACCATGGATGGAGAAGTCATAGAGTGTTCCTTTTGTGTTCCAGCTATGTACAAGTTGAGGATGAGTTTGGAGCATGGGTCAATTTTTTGCACCAGGGTATTTTTGAAGAAATAGCCTTCGGAGTTGGACGTACCTGGGTTCAAATTTTGTCCTGTTACGTAGTAGTCATATGGTCTTGGACAAATTAAGCCTGAGTTTACTCAACTGTGTGATGGGAAGAAACGAAAATATCTCTCTAGGTGATAAGCCTAGTAAGGTGATAACCCAGCTGGCGACTGGCTGTGCCCTGCAGAGACTAGAGACCTTGCTTCTAGCAGGCAGGTGCTGCTGCTTGAAACTTTTGATTATCTAAATATCTAAAGTATAAGAAAATTATAAAAATTATAAAATAAGAACAATGAAACAATTTGGGTAATTAGAAGTTACAGCAAGTTATTCTGATGATTGGATTGTAATGCCCATACTAAGAGTGGGTATGGTCTAAAGGATTTTCCTATAAAAATTTCCTCTTGCTCATAAAAGTATTTCTTATTGGAAAAGCAACAGTATATTGACACCAATGCAGACATTCAATCATATCTCAAAGGAAACTCAGAATAGTTGTAAATTTTATTACTTCCTAATGCTAAAATAATGCTAATTGTATTTCTGAGATGTTACTTTTCTTAAGTACTTCAAAGCCCACACATTATGTAAGTTTTACAACTAAAAATAATAGAATTGGGTGGATGTTGTAATAGAATACAGGTCCCTTATCCAAAACCCTTGGGGCCAGATGTGCTTTGGGGTCTGATTTTTTTTTTGAACTTTAGAAAAATAATAAATTGCATATATTATATATTATCCAAATTCCTGTGAGGTCAAAGGCAGAACCATGTAATTAAACACATTATATTTCTGCTGTGAAAGAAGTTAACAGTTACACCAAGTAGATTAAATGAAAAATATACCTTCACATTAGGTCAAATTTTGCTGCCTTTTTTAAGCCCTTATGACCTGAATATCTTATTTTCTAGAATCAAGTTTAGTAATTAAATGCAGTAAAATAAAATTTAAGCACCACTTTTTTTTTTCTGCTTAGAAAAAATGAACTGTAATGATTTCAAACCATCTTCATCATGAATCTGAATATCTGAGGTTGACTTGGATTTGTATAAAAACAGACTTTGCCTATCAAGGAGCTCAAAGCCAGAGAGTCTGAGAGCCCAACCTGCTAACTGTCGCTGGTTTTTTTCGTTGGTGGGGCTGAAATATCCTGCACTTCCTGTCAAGTGATCCATCCATTCTGATACCCTAGTTCTCAGGGATGGGTGTGCAGAATCTGTTCTGAAATATTTTAGAAAGATTTGAGGAAAGCCAAGCTTTTCTTTACGGTCTAAATGCTATTTGTTCTCATGTGCTTGGAAATTTAGAATTTTGTCTGCCTAGAAATTTGTCTTAGAGATGTCACAAATTGGTGTAACTAGTATGTAAAAAAAAAAATGTGAGCACACAATTAGCCTAAAGTTGTATTGTCCCAAAGTTTAAGCTTTACACTTAAATTTCATTCATCACTTCACTTACCAACTATGTATTCAAAACCTTTGAGTGCCCAGAAATATGGTAGATGTTCAGACCAGAATGGTGACTAAATCTTGAGCTTTATCATCTGGCTTACAGCCCAGTTAGGATGATGGTAAGTAAGCAAGTAGAAGTTTTCCTCCTTTTCCAAGGCTTACTCCTTCCGATCCTCTGGTCACACTGAAATGTAACTTACTCAAGAGGCTGGCTCTGACTTTTAACTCTAAAGTCACTTTTCTTCCACAGTGTCTTGCCATTGTCTATTATCTGGTTATCTTATTTGTTTATTGCTTTTCATCTTCCTTTCACTAGGTCCTAAGCTTCAGTATAGCCATATTTTTTGTGATGCTGAAGCCTGTGGAATATCATTGCAAGGTTTTAAGCACAGTCATTAACATTGAAAGATCATTCTGCCTAAAGAGCGGAGAAAGGTTTTGAGGAGAGGACAAGATTAGAGAAAAAAAAAACTAGTAATCAGGCTGCTGTGGACAAGAGATTATGGTGATCTGTGCTAGGCTATTTGTACTGGATATGAGGAGAAGTTGATGAATTCAGCAGATGTTAAGTAAAAGGAATCCCAAGGATTTGTAGCATATTAGATATAGGGGAGAGGGCTGAGGTTGATTACCAGTGCTGTCCTGATGTCTGATAAGCACAAGTGAGCTGCTGAAGCTCTTTATGGAGAAAGATGTTTCTTTGCTGTTGATTTCATTCGTGGACTTCAAAGGATTGTAATATGACAGCCATCAGTTCCCAGGGGATTTCCTTCATGGTTTGAATCCATCAGAAATAAATATCTTTCCCCCAGAATTTCCAGAAAAAGAAAACAAAACAAAAACCTCTTGAGGTTCTTTCTGATTAGACAGGCTTGGATCATGTGTTTGTTCTTGGATCATTCATGGTGGTCAGAGAAATGAGATGTGCTGATTGGTTTAGGCCAGATCACATGAACTGGAAATGAGAATGGGCTCCTCTCCCACCCTGAATGTCAGAGCTGTTGTTGAAAGGGGTGCATCAAAGGTTATAGTCACAGGTACTTGTACAGTACAATTTAATTTGAACAATAGAATTCTTGTGTATGTTGTCTTCTTAAAGAAATGTAAGATGATTGATATCTCATTATTAAAACCCTATGGTTCATTTATTGGTTAAATTTAGTGATTTTTTTTCCCCAAGATATCCTCTGATTTTCCATCCCCTTCTCCCTCTTCTTTGTTTCTTTTAAAACAATAACCATACTGACTATACAAATTTGGGAGTAATGCAGTATAATGGTTCTTCAGAGCTAGATGTGTGCAGCCACTTTGTGTCCGGGAGCAAATTATTTACCCTTTCTTTTCCTCAGGTTTCTAATCTGTCATAAGTTGATAGTAATAATGACTGTTTCATGAGGCTTTTGTAAGTGTTAAGTAAGGTAATGTAAGTGAGGTACCTAGCACAGGCCTGACTGATAGTAAGTGCCTTCTCAAGTATCTGCTCTTATTATTATTATTACTGTTGTTGTCATATATTTGTATTTTTCTGTTAGTCTTCAAGAAAAATAGTAAAGCAATTTATTTTCTAATTGAGCCTTTTCCCCCTTGAAAGTGGAAAGACTGTTCCTAAACAACAATGAAACTTGCATATCTAGTCATGGTTCATGGATTAATTTTCAAAAGCTTCTTAACTACAAAACAGAAAAATGCCTCCCCACCCCAATATTTTAATATTCAGTTTAATATATACTTTTAAATAAATATTATAAAATTTTAGAGCATGTCAGAAGTTCTTTACCAAGATTATCTAATTAAAAGTACTTAAAAGACATTATCTGTAGGAAGAAATAAGTACATTTTTGTTCTATTTCTCTATTGCTCTTCAAGGCAGCCAATTTTAATAGAAACACTTTCACTGCTGTAACTGAGGTGTTAGTGCTTGTTTTTAAAGAAATAGCTTAATAATTAAAAATTCTCAGACTTGTGGCAAGGTATAATCCTTTCAGAGTGTGTATAATGATTCTATAATGCTGTCCCTTATCAGCAAAGAAACCTAAATGAAACTTTTATTAGCTGAATTGGATTGCATTGCAGGGAATACATTTCTAAAATTAAGCAGTTCAAGTCAGTGGGGATATAATTTGTTACACCAATACATGCATATGTCACAACTGTTCTAGCATGCATCTTTTGTGTAAAATGAGATCTATTGTTCTTAATTGTCTTTCTTTCCTGTTAGGATAATAAGAGCATTGCTTATTGCCACATAGTCTGACACTTAAGTCATTAGGTATGTATTAATTCTGAAACTTATTTTCCTTGGTGTATTAGTTTCCTAGCGTTGCTATAACAAACAACACACAAACTGAGTGGCTTAAAACAACGGAAAGGCCTAGAGCCTGGAAATCTTGAAATCAAGGTATCAGTAAGGCCATTCTCCCTGTGAAAGTTCTGGGAGAAGATCCTTCCTGGCCTCTTCTACTTTCTGGGGGCTGCTGGCATTCTTTGGCTTGTGATGGATTCTGTAATCTCTGCCTCTTCACATGGTGTCTTCCTTCTATGTGTCTATCTCAGTCCTTTTCTTATCTGGAAAGCTGGTTGACCCTGAATAGATTAAACTTGGGTTTATAGAAACAAATATTATTTCAGTCAGTTTGGCTTGCTGTAACAGAATACCACAGACTGGGTGACTAAAACAACAAACATTTATTTTTCATGGTTGTGGAGGCTGGAAGTCTGAGGTCAGGGTGCCCACATTGTTAGGTCCTTGGTAAGGGTTCTCCTTCTAGTTATGTGCTCACAT
>PVIJ01016926.1:17529-31252 GCA_004024925.1 Scalopus aquaticus | reverse complement strand
CCCCAAGTGTCTCTCTCCTATTTGGTTTCCCTATAGTCCTGTTATAAGTGAAACCATTCGGTATTTTTCTCCTTCTGGCTTGTTTCGCTGAGTATGATCTCCTCTAATTCCATCCATGTCGCTGCAAATTGCATGTGTTTATCTTCTTTGAATGCTGAATAGTATTCCATTGTGTATATGTACCACATCTTCTTGATCCAATCATCTATTTTTGGACATCTGGGTTGCTTCCATACCTTTGCTATTGTGAAGTGCCGCAGTGAACATACGGGTGCATGTATCCTTTTGGATTAGTGTTTTTGTGTCCTTTGGGTAGATTCCCAAAGGTGGTATTGCTGGGTCGTGTGGAAGCTCCACGTTTAGCAGTTTGAGGAATCGCCATACAGCTTTCCATAATGGTTGGACCAGTTCACATTCCCACCAGCAGTGTAGAAGAGTTCCTTTTTCTCCACATCCTTTCCAGCATTTGTTGTTGCCTGTATTTTTAATGTGTGCCATCCTCTCAGGTGTGAGGTGGTATCTCATAGTGGTTTTGATTTGCATTTCCTTGATTATAAGTGATGTTGAGCATTTTTGTCATGTATCTGTTGGCCATTATGAAGCTGTATAAATTAAAGATGTTTTTCTGTGAAGTGGCACAGGGGCAAACGGTAGAGTAGGTCTTATCTTTTTTGTAAAGACTGTTGAACTGGTTTAGATGCTATTGTGAGGGAGAGGTTGAGGATACTGCAGAAAGAAGAGCTAATTAAGAAGGTAAAAAGAAAATGTGACCCAGGTGGAAAAACTGGCTTAAGAACAAAGGAAGGATAGTTCTTTCATTCACAACAAGAGGAAAGGATAGGTGTAGAAAGATGTAAATTTGCTGCATGAAATTGAGGTGGATTCCTGCCTCGTTACTTAGTAAGTAGGGGGCAGGTCATTTGTTGGAAAGAGGGTGGAAGTGGAGTCAGAGATTTGAAATAGCCATTGTGGTTAATGGAGGGGGAGAGTTGAGTAGGGAAATATGGGAGAATTGTCAAGCAGCATGACCCAGATATTTTTTAAAATACACTTTATTGGGGCCTACTTGGTGGCGCAGTGGGTTAAGTTTCAGCACTATGAAGCTATCCGCAGCTACTGCAGCACAAGTTCGATTCCCGACCAGGGAGCTTTCCACATGGCACAGCAGACCTCTCCTGCCTTGCCCGCTGCTCCCCTCAGCTGTGTACTTCAGTAGATCCACCTGTTCTCCCTACTCTGTCTCAGGTGAATCCTCTCACCACCCCACACTTCTGGCCTGCACCCAGTTCTTACATGCATAAATAAATAAATCTTTTAAAAAATACACTTTGTTTTTAGAGTAGTTTTAGTTTCACAGCAAAAATTGGCAGAAGGTATGGCGATCTCTCATATGCCTTCTGGACCCATACATGCATAGCTTTCCCCATTATTGATAATCAATACCTACCAGGGTGGTGCATTTTTTACAAATGACGAAGCTACGTTGATACACATGTTTATCATCCAAAGTCTGTAGTTTACATAGTAATTTCTGTGGGTTTAGACATGTTTCTGTTACAATAGCATTTTAGTATCATACAGAATAATTTTACTGCCCTAAACATACTCTTTGCTCCTCCTGTTCATCCCTATCTACCACCAACCCCTGACAGTTATTGATCTTTTCACTATCTTCGTAGTTTTACCTCTTCTAAAATGTCACATACTTCAAAACATACAGTTTGTAATCTTTCAGATTGACTTTGTTCACTTGCTAATATGCCTTTAAGGTAACTCAGTGTTTTTTTTTGATGTGTGCATGTTTTTGTGTTTTCACTTGTGTTGAATAAATGCCAAGAAGCTTGATTTCTTTGTCTCATGATGAGTATGTTTAGTTTTGAAGGAAATTGCCAGTCTGTTTTCCAAAGTGGCTGTACCATTTTGCATCCACACTGGCAACAAATGAGTGTTCTCTTCCAGATCCTTGTCAGCATTTGGTGATGTCAGTGTTTTGGATTTTGGCTCTTCTGATAGGTGTATATGCTGATATCTTATTCTTAATTTTCATTTTCAAATATATATGATGTGGACTACCTTTTCATATGCTTTTTTGCCTTTTCTATATCTTTGGTGAAGTGTCTGTTTATCTCTTTTGACCAATTTTTTGGATGAGTTTTGTGTTTTCTTGTTGAATTTTTTAGGAGGTGTCTTTTTTTTGTATATTTGGATAAAAATCCTTTACTAGCTATGATTTTGCAAATATTTACTCCCAGTCTTTGACTTCTTTTTTCATTCTCTTTTTAAAAATTTTTTTAGTTTTTTTTTTAAGATTTTATTTTGTTTATACATACAAGCTGGGGTACAGGCCAGAGGCGTGGGGCGGCGAGAGGGTTCACCAGAGACAGAGTGGGGAGCAGAACAGGCAGATCAGAAATACACTGCTGAGGGGAGCAGCGGGCGAGGCAGGAGAGGTCTGCCGCACCATGTTGGATTCTCCCTGGCCGGGCGTTGAACTCGCGTCGCCGCTGCCGACAGCTCCACAGCGCAGCGCTCAACCGTTGCGCCACCAGGGAGGCCCAATTTTTTTTAGTTTTAATAAATTTATTTTTTATTGAGGTAACATTTGTTTGACAATGTTGTTAATGATTTGTGGGAATAGGTTTTCCTCTCCTCAAATATCTTGTCATGTCTAGTCATTCTCTTAGCAGTGTCTTTCAAAGACCAGGTTTTTAGTTTTAATGAGGTCTGTCTTATCAATTCTTTTTTTCATGGATCTTACCTTTGTTGTTACATATAAAGTCATTGGCAAACCAATAGTTAATATGATTTTCTCCTGTGTTATCTTCTAAGAGTTTTGTAGGCTTGCACTCAATATTGTGATCCATTTTGAGTAATTTTTGTGAAGAGTATAATGCCTGTGTCTAGAGGCATTTTTTTTACATATAGATGTCAAGTAGTTCTAGCACCATTTGTTGAAAAGATTTATTTTTGGCTCCATTGTATTAACTTTGACCATTGTCAAAGATCAGTTGACGATATTTATGTGGGTCTATATACGTATTCTCTGTTCCACTGATGTTTGTCTGTTTTTTCTTATTATTTTATTTATTTTAAATGAGGTAATATTGGGATACCCCCCAACTCACCAATATTCTACCACCATAGACAATTGTGCTTCCTTTCCTTCTTTATTCTTACTCCTCTTCCACCTCATCTCCCCTTGTGCTTTGGTTCTATAGTCAGCTGTCAAGGGTTAGTTTTTCAGCTTGTCTTTATCTGACTGTTAAATTAGTTACTTATTATTCTACATATTAGTGACACCATCTTTGATCTTTCTCCTGACTTATTTCACTTAGCATTGTCCCTTCCAACTCTATCCATGTTGCCACAAATGGCATGAGTTTATCTTTTTTGATCACTGCATAGTATTCCACTATATTTATGTACCACATCCTCTTGATCCACTCATCTGGTCTGTGGCACTTAGGTTGTTTCCATAGTTTAGCTTTTGTCAAAAGTGCTGCAATAAACATGGGAATGCAAGTTTCCTTTCAAATTAGTATTTTTGATTTTTTTGGATAGATACCTGGGAGTGGAATTACTGGATCAAATGTCATGTCCACATTTAATATTTTGAGATACCTCCACGCTGCTTTCCATAGCAGCTGGACAAGTTTGCATTCCCACCAGAAGTGTAGGAGGGTTTCCTTTTCTCCACATCCTCACCAGCACTTGTTGTTTTGGGTCTTTTCAACGTGTGCCATTCTCACAGGTGTAAGATGATATCTCATTGTGATCTTGATTTGCATTTCTCTAATAACAACTGATTGTGAAAATCTATTCATGTGCCTGCTGGCAATTTTAATGTTTTCTTTGGAGAGGTGACTGTTTAGTTCTTTTGCCCATTTATTGATTGGGCTATTTGTTTTGTTTTTGTAGAGTTTTATGAGTTCTTTGTATATCTTGATACCAGTTCTTTGTCAGATGTATGGTATGCAATTATTTTCTCCCATTCAGTAGGATGTCTTTCCCTTTTAGTTATGGTTTATTTCACTGTACACAGTTTTTTCAGTTTGATGAACTCCCAGTTGTTTATGGTCTCTTTTGTTTTCCTTGATCTTGGGGATGATTCCTAAAAGGCATCACTAAAGATTATGTCATGAAATGTTTTGCCAATGTTTTCTTCTATTTTCTATTTTGTAGTTTCTGGTTCGCATCCAAGTCTGATCCATTTTTAGTTGATTTTGGTGTTTGGTGTGAGATCATTATCTAATTTCATACTTTTGCATACAGGAACTGTTTTCCTTTTGTGAACACTATTTATTGAAGAGACTATCCTTGTTCTAGTGGATGTTTTGGCAACTTTGTCATAGACTTACTGTCCATATATATGTGGGCTTATTTCTGAGCTCTCAATTCTATTCCATTGACATGTGCGTCTGTTTTTCTTCCAGTACTGTGATCTTGTAATTTTAAGGCTCAATACTGTAGCTTGAAATCGGAAGCGTGATACCTCCATTCTTTTTCTTCTTCGTCATGACTACCTTAGCTATTCAGAGTCATTTGTGATTTCAGGTGAATTTCAGTAGTATTTGCTCCAGTTCTTTGAAATATGCCATTGATATTGTTCTTGGGATTGCATTGAATCTTTATATTGTTTGGGTAGGAATGCCATTTTGACAATTTTGTTTCTTCCAATCCATGAGCAGGAAATATTTTCCATTTCTTTATATCTTCTATTTCTTGCAACAGTGCAATCATGGAGTTTTCTTTGTATGTATCATTACCTCCTTTGTTAGGTTTATTCCTAGGTATTTAATATTTTTGGTGTAATTGTAAAAGGGATAACTTTCTTAATTGCTTCCTCTTCTAACTCATCATTTGTGTATGGGAAGACAACTGATTTTTGTATTGATTTTACACACTGCCACTTTGCTAAACTGGTAGTTTCCATTAGTTTTTCTGTGGAATCTTGAGATTTCTCTGTATATTATCATGTCATCTGTAAATAATGATAGTTTTTTACTACTTCTTTCCCTATTTGGATTCATTTTATATCTTTCTTTTGTCTATTTACTCTACCTAAAGATTCCAATGCTATGTTGAATAGCAATGGTGAGAGTGAACATCTTGTCTTGTCCCAGATCTTAATGGGAAAGCTTTCAGTTTTTCACCATTGAGAATGAGATGAGCTATGGGTTTGCTGTAAATGGACTTTATTATGTTAAGGTTATGTTCTGCTTATCCCTAAATTTCCAAAGGTTTTCAACATTAATGGATGTTGAATCTTATCAAATGCTTTCTCAGCATATATTGATATGATTATATTCTTTCTTTCTTTTTGTTGATATAATGAATTATATTGATTAATTTTGGATGTTGAACCATACTTGTGTTCCTGGTCTGAATCCCACTTGGTCATGGTGTATGATTCTTTTAATGCACTGTTGGATTCAGATTGCTAAGATTTTATTCAGGATGGTTGAGTCTGTGTTCATTAGGGAGATTGGTTTATAATTTTCTTTTTTGTGTTGGCTTTGGTTTTTATAATAGAGTACTGTTGGCCTCCTCAAAGATATTTGGAAGTATTCCTTTTTTAGTTTTTTGAAGAGTTTGAGTAAGCTAGGCATTAGTTCATCTTTCAAGGTTTGGTAGAATTCATTTGTGAAGCCATCAGGTCCTGGACTCTTGATTTTTGGGAGATTTTTCACTACTGTTTCAATCTCCTTGCTTGTGATTGTTCAGGGTTTCTGTTTCTTCCCTGTTCGGTCTCAGTTAATTGTATAATTCTAAAATTTTGTCCATCTTTTTTAGGTTATTGAATTTGTTAGTATATACATGTTCATAGTAGTTTCTAATTATCCCCTGAATTTCTACAGCATCTGTTGTGATTTATCTACTTTCATTTTTAATTACATCAGTCAACATTGAGATCATAATTGACTTAAAAAGGCCCTAATCTGTAGTATCTTGGTGTGCTGAACATGAATATAACCCTGAACATTTTTATTAGCTCTCTTTTTGAAGATATTTCATATAATTCATTTTATATGTTTCACTGTGTAAATTTATCCAGTAGGACTGCAACAACATCCTAAATCAGCCTAGAATGATGTAATATTGCATCACATTGCATAATACCATCATGAATACATCATCCAGAGTTGATTGCATCATTTTGTGATGCAATGCAATACTACTGCCAGGTGGCTGCTGAAGTAAGCTGACTTCAGCAGTGCACTATATAAACCCCTGTCGGAAAGGTTGAGCATTGAAAAGGTTTCAGACTTTGTGTGAGACAGTTTAAGCTACTGTTCCATACAACTGTTATTATTTTATCCATTTAGGCACAATACAGAACAGTAATGCCTCAAAAGTGTGTTAATAGCATGGACAATTTCTGCTCCATTTGTGGAGAAGTGACATTTGCCAACCAGAAGAAAAGTATCACTTCTCAAGTGAAGAAGGCTTATTATCTTGACTTCGGATGCAAGGTTGGTGACCAAGACAAGCCTTGGGCCCCACATATATGCTGTGCTACATGTACAACACAGCTTTCACAGTGGTTCAATGGCAAAAGACCATTAGTGCCATTTGCAGTCCCCATGGTGTGGAGAGAGCCAAGCAACCACTTAAAAGACTGTTCCTTCTGTTTGGTTCCTCCTCTTTCCAGCAGAATAATGAAGCAAAAGAAGTTGAGAATAGTCTACTCAAACATTCTGTCTGCATTGAGACCAGTTCCACATAGTGAGGGACTTCCTATTCTAGGACCTGCAGCAGAATATTCTCTTGATTCATCTGATGAGAACAAGGATGAGCCGACCTGTTCTTTTCCTGTTCCTTCAGCATGCAGTGATCCATATTTTCACTGTGGTGCATCATCAGCCCCACACAGACTAACACAGGAAGAACTAAATGACCTGGTTTGTGATTTGGACTTATCCAAGAACAAGGCAGAATTGCTAGGATCAAGACTCCAATAATGGAATCTTTTGGAAGATGTCACAATTACTTTCTATCGAAAGCGCCACTAGCAGTTGGAGCCATTCTTCAGAAAGGAAAGTACTCTGGTATTCTGTTCCGATATTGAGGGCCTCATGAATGCCTTAGAAATCACTCATGACCCACAAGAATGGAGACTATTTCTAGACTCTTTGAAACTGAATCTTAAGGCTCTGCTTTTGCACATTGGAAACCATCTTCCATCTGTCCTTTTCCTGAACAGCTGTACAAGAGACAATCGAAGAAATCTAAGAAGTAGTCTATTACTTGATTTTTTACAGGTATTAACCATAGGCCTATTACTATTGGCATGCATTTCATGATGTAAACATCAATTTATTGCAGATTACAAAAAAAACTATAGCCAAAATTAGAATTTGACTGTCATATTCGTGTTGAGCACATACAAATTGATAGGCAATGACTAATTTTATTTCAGTAACAATGACTTTTGTAAAAATTTGTTGACCGGTGTTATTTGAGGTTTCTCCATTATTTCCTTGGTGAGACTTGCTAGAGGTTTGTCTAATTTGCTCATTTTTCAAAGAAACAACTTACGGTCTCATCAATATATTTTTTAAAGATTTATTTTCAGGGGCCTCCCTGGTGGCGCAGCGGTTGAGTGCTGCGCTGTGGAGCTGTCGACAGCACGTGATGCGTGTTCGACGCCCAGCCGGGGAGAATCCCACATGGTGCGGCAGACCTCTCCTGCCTCGCCCGCTGCTCCCCTCAGCAGTGTATTTCTGATCTGCCTGTTCTGCTCCCCACTCTGTCTCTGGTGAACCCTCTCGCCGCCCCACGCCTCTGGCCTGTACCCCAGCTTGTATGTATAAATAAATAAATCTTTAAAAAAATAAAGATTTATTTTCATTTATGTATGCATATAAGAACTGTGGTGTAGGCCCAGCGTTGGGAGGGGGGACTGAGAGCATTTACCAGAAACAGAGTAGGGAGCAGAACAGGCACATCTACTGAAATACACTGCTGAGGGGAGCAGCAGGTGAGATAAGAGAGGTCTGCTGTGCCTGTATTGCTCTACATTTCTTTCTTTCTACTGCTTTTGCTGTGTCCCATAAGTTTTGGATAGTTATGTACTTGTTTTCATTTATCTCAAGGTATTTTTTAATTTCTTCTTTGAATTTCCACACTAACCCAGTGGTCTTTCACTAGTGTGTTGTTCAGGGTCCATGTATTAAAAGATTTCCCTGCTGTCTTTTGATAATTGATTTCTAGTTTGATACCTTTATGTTTTCAAAGAAATGACTTATGGTCTCATTGATAAATTTTTTTAAATATTTGTTTTCATTTGTATGTGCGTACAAGAACTGGGGTATAGGCCAGAGGTGGTGGGAGGAGCTGAGAGCATTCCTCAGAGACAGAGTAGGGAGCAGAACAGGCAGATGTACTGAAATACACTGCTGAGGGGAGCAGCAGGAGACTATTTCCTCATTTAATTCTTTGTGTGTGATGATCTTTTTGTACCTTCATAACTTTATGAGTATGATTTCAATCTTTGTGAAATTTTTTTTCAAGATTTATTTATTTATGCATACAAGAGCTGGGGTATAGGCCAAAGGTGTGGGTTGGTGAGAGTATTCACCAGAGACAGAGTAGGGAGCACAACAGGTGGATTGACTGAAATACACTGCTGAGGGGAACAGCTGCGAGACAGGAGAGGTCTGCTGCGCCATGTGGTTTAGCTCCTTGGCTGAGGATTGAACTTGTGCTGCAGTGGCTGGTGATATCTTCATAGTGCTGAGACTTAACCCCTTACGTTACCAGAGAGGCCCCTCTTTGTGACATTATTGCTGTTTGGTTTGTGTTCCACAATGTGGTCTATTCCACAGAATGTGCCATCTGCACTTGAGAAAAATGTATATTCTGCTTTTGGGGGTTGCAGTGCCCTGTATAGAACCATGAAGTCCTTGAGTTTTAATTCTCTGTTTAAGCCTGTTGTATTCCTGTTTTTATTCTGTCTAGGTGTTCTGTCCATTGGTGAGAGAGTGGTGTTAAGTGTCCTACCACAAATGAGTTTTTTCCATTGTTCATTTTCAGAGTTGATAGTAGTTGCCTAATGTATTTTGGTGCTCCTTCATTTGTGCGTATATGTTGATGAGTTTTATGTCTTCTTGGTGTATTATTCCCTTTTCATTATATAGTCTCCCTCCCTGTTTATTACCTTTTTCAACTGGAAATCTATTTTGTCTGATACAAGTATGGCTGTCCCTGTGTTCTTTAGAATGCCATTTTCTTGTAGGATTGTTCCAACCCTTTACTTTGAGCCTATGTTTGTCTTTGGAGCTTAGGTATGTCTTCTGGAGACTGCAGAAGGATTGATTCTATTTCCTGATCAAGCTAGGTTCTCTCTGTTTTAATTGGTGAGTTCATTTCATTTTCACTTGAAGTGATTATTGGTATTTGATAACCTGCTGTTGCTATTTCATTTGTAATTTTTATGGATCAGACTATTTCCTCATTTAATTCTTTAGGTCTGATGATCCTTTTGCTTTCAGTGTGTATTCTCCTTCAGTATTTCTTGGAAGGGTGGTTTAGTGTTTGCCAACATTTTTAGTCTCTATATGTCTCAAAAAGCTTTTATTCCTCCCTCATATCTGCGGGAGAGTTCTGCAGGATAGACTATTCTTGGGTACAGTTTTTCCCCTTCAGTATTCGGAACACATCATTCCAGTGTTTGTTCAGAGAAGTCTGATGTTATCCTGATTGAATTAACTACAGGTTAGCTTCTTCTTCCCCCTTTCCAGCTTCACTATTCTTTCTTTGTCCTGAATTTTTTGAAATTTGTCTTGATGTCAATCTCATTTTATTTAGGTATGCTGCAATTCTTTTAACTTCCTGGATTTGTACATTTAGTCAGTTTTCTTAGTTTAGGAAGTTTTCCTTTATTATTTCTTTAAAGACATTTTCTGTTCCTTTCTCTCTTCCCCTTCTGGTCTTCCCATTATTCTTATCTTGCCTTTTTTCATTGAGTGGGCTAGTTCTCAAAATGTTTATTCGTTTTTTAAAATTTCATTTCTCTCTCTTTTTCTCTACCCACATCCTTTGTACATTTGCATCTTCATTTACACTGACTCGTTATTCCCTTTGATCTATTCTACTTCTGTGACTTTCCCCTGAATTTTCCATATCCTGAATTTCTCTTTTGAAATCATGAAACTCCATTTTTTTCTCAATTGCAGCTTCATTTTCTGTCTTCATTGTTTTCATTTCTAAGGACACTCATTTGTTTTTCTGACTTTTCTTCTATTTCTTTGAATTTCTTTATCATTGCTATTCTAAATCTGTATCTGATAGAGAGAACACAGCTTCCATGTTTATGAAATGGGTTTCTTGAGATTTGTTCTCTCTATATTATACTGTTTGCTTGAGGACTCGTATTGCCATTTGTTGGGATTTTCATTTAACATTTATTTCAAAGATTAATTTATTTATACATACAAGAGCTGGGGTGTAGGCCAGAAGTGTTGGGGGTGTTGGTTAGAGGATTCACCAGAGACAGAGTGGGGAACAGAACAGGCAGATTGACTGAAATACACTGCTGAGGGGAGCAGTTCGTGAGACAGGAGAGGTCTGCTGCTCCATGTGGGTTAGCTCCCTGGTCAGGGATCAAACTCGTGCTGCAGTGGCTGCGGATAGCTTCATAGTGCTGAGACTTAACCCCTTATGCCACCAGGGAGGCCCTTTCTTTTGCCCATTATTATCTATGAAATCCAGGTGCTGTTATGTGGGATTTCCTCTGGGCATGATTCCTTCCCATTACTCATCAAGGGTGCTCACCTATCAGGGTAAGCTGCTGACTCACCCGGGAGGTCATGAGGCCTCTGACCATTCTGGCTTACTCCCTGACCCAGGTCTGTGCTCTTAACGGTCTGTGTGGGTCCTAGTGGGGATCTCGTGGTAAATCACAAAGCCTCTGTACATCTAACCAGTAGCCAACCAGTGCTGTCCAGATAAGCGAGACCATGGACTGGTATCAGGGAGAGTGCCAAACCAGCCAGAGCCCTCGCCAGACCCTGTCAATCCCACCCACAGCAGAGACCTTGTGATCTCCCACAAGACCCATTCAGAGCCAATCAAATCAACAGAAATCTCTTAGGTATTAACCCCTTGTTGATTGTATAGTCTATAAATCTGTAAGGCTTTCTAAAAAGCCTACTTACGTTGTCTTTTGCTGAGTGAAATCTCAATTTGAGGAAATCCCAATTTTTAATTTTTGCTTTTATTTCCCTTATTATAGTGGTTATTTCCGAAGATATCTTTGTCATTTATGTCATGGAACATATTGCCAATATTTTCTTCTGTGTATTTTATTATTACATCTTATATCTAGATCTTTAATCCATCTGGAATTTTATTTTTGTGTATAGAGTTAGAGAATGATCCAATTTCATTCATTTATATGTGGTCTTATAGTTTTCCCAGAACCATTTTTTAAAGTTCTCCTTTTCGCATTATATGACTCTGGCTACTTCATCATAAATTAAGTTTGGCATGTACGTGGATTAATTTCTGGACAATTCTGTTCCATTGATCCATGTGTCTGTTTTTATGCCAGTACTATATTGTTTTGCTGTTGCATTATAGTGTAGTGTCAGCAAACATGATGACTTTATTTCTTTCCTTTTTTCTCAGGATTGCTTTTGCTATTCGAGGTTCTTTTATGGTTCAGTTTTCAAATTTCAGTTTTTTTCTTAAATATTTTTGGAGAATATTGTTGATGGGGATTGCTGTAAATGCAGTATCACGTTAGATAGGGTAGTCATTGTAATTATTGTGATTATATTGATTGTCCCCATCCCCGAGCATAGACTGTCTACATTTCCTTATGTCATGATGCTGATTCTTTAATAAATCTAGAATCTTTAATAATGTCTTGTAGTTTTTATTGTATAAATCCTTCACCTCCTTGGTTAGATTATTTCTGAGGTATGTGATTCTTTTGAAGCATCGTGAATGGAATTAGTTTCTTAATTTCTTTTTGTCTTGTTTGTAAAAATGCAATAGATTTTGGTGTAATTTTTATAACCTGCCACTTTGGCGTATTCATTCATTGCTTCTAAAAGCTTTTTTTGTGGATTCTTTCAGGTTTTCTGTATAAGTATTATATAATTTGTAAATAAAGATAGTTTCAGTTCTTGTCTGACTTGGATTCCATTCATTTCCTGTTGTCTGATAGCTCTAGCTAAAACCTCTAATAATATATTCAAACAGAAACGGTCACAGTGGGAATCTTAGTCTTGTTTCTGACTTTAAGAGGAAAGCTTTCAATTTTTCACCTTTAAGTGTTATATTGGCTATAGGTTTATAATATAAATGGCCTTTATTATATTGAAGTTGGTTCATTTTCTTCCTACATTGTTTGTATTATAAATTGGTGCTGAATCCATACAATTGCTTTTTCTCCATCTAGTAATAAGATTGTTATCTTTTTTGTTGATATAGCACATTGATTGATTTACATCTGTCAAACCATCCTTGCACCCCTGATCAAAAACCCACTTGATCATGATGATTATGATGTAAAATCCTTGTGATATATTGTTGAATTTCTTTCTTTCTTTTTTGCGTAGAAGGACTGGAGTGTAGGCCAGAGGTGCAGGGAGTGAGAAGATTCACCAGAGACACAGTGGGGAGCAGAACAGGTGGATTTACTGAAACACACTGGTAAGGGGAGCAGCAGTCGAGATAGGAGAGGTCTGCTGCACTACGTGTGGTTTAGCTCCCTGACCAGGGTTCGAACTCAAGCTGTAGTGATAGTGCTGAGCCTTAACCCCTAGGCCAACAGGAAGGCCCCGGTATATTGTTGAATTTAATTTGCTAGTAGTTTGTTGAATATATTTTCATCAATGATGATCAGGGATTTGGTCTATAAATTTCTTGTGCAGTCTTCATCTGGTTTCATAATGAGATAATTTTAGCATCATAAAATATATTAGTAAGTATACTCTCTTGGATTTTTAGAAATAGTTTGAGCAATGTGTGCGTACGTTTTTTTAAATATATATTTTTATTGTTATTTATGTCTTTTACATTTTGTATTCCCCTTGGGTAGCCCACCACCAATTCACCCGTGATCCATCTCCATGGTCCCTTGTGTTCTTTTCTATTCCATTTTGTGCTCTTTTTCTTCCCTCCCTCCGCCTCCCTCCTCCCCTCCCCCACTGATTGTCTCTCTCCCACCCGGCCTCCCTATAGTCCTGTTATAAGTGAAACCATTCGATATTTTTCTCTTTCTTTCTGGCTTATTTCACTGAGTATGATCCCCCTCTAATTCCATCCATGTCGCTGCAAATTGCATGTGTTTATCTTCTTTGAATGCCGAATAGTATTCCATTGTGTATATGTACTGCATCTTCTGGATCCAATCATCTATTTTTGGACATCTGGGTTGCTTCCATACCTTTGCTATTGTGAATAGTGCCGCAATGAACATACGGGTGCATGTATCCTTTCAGATTAGTGTTTTTGTATCCTTTGGGTAAATTCCTAAAAGTGGGATTGCTGGGTCGTATGGAAGCTCCATGCTTAGCAGTCTGAGGAATCGCCATACAGCTTTCCATAGTGGTTGGACCAGTTCACATTCCCACCAGCAGTGTAGAAGAGTTCCTTTTTCTCCACATCCTTTCCAGCATTTGTTGTTGCCTGTATTTTTAATGTGTGCCATCCTCACAGGTGTGAAGTGGTATCTCATAGTGGTTTTGATTTGCATTTCCTTGATTATAAG
>PVIJ01016926.1:0-17429 GCA_004024925.1 Scalopus aquaticus | reverse complement strand
GTTTTTTTTTTTTAAGGGTTGATGGAATTCATTTGTAAATTGTCCATGAGCTTTTGTTTCTGGGGAGAATTTTTTTAAAGATTTATTTATTTATGCATACGAGTGCTGGGTGTAGGCCAGAGGTGTGGGTGGAGGGAGAGGGGAGAGGATTCACCAGAGTCAGAGTGGGGAGCAGAACAGGTGGATTGACTGAAATACACTGCTGAGGGGAGCAGTGGGTGAGACAGGAGAGGTCTGCTGTGCCATGTGGGTTAGCGCCCTGGCTGGGGTTCAAACTCATATTGCAGTTGCTGTTGAAATAGATGATTGGATCAAGAAGATGTGATACATATACACAATGGAATACTATTCAGCATTCAAAGAAGATAAACACATGCAATTTGCAGTGACATGGATGGAACTAGAAGGGGTCATGCTCAGGGAAATAAGCCAGAAAGAAAGAGAAAAATATTGAGTGGTTTCACTTATAATAGGACTATAGGGAAACCAAATAGGAGAGAGACACTCAGCGCGGGAGGAGGAGGATAAGGGCACAAAATGGAGTAGAAAAGGACACAAGGGACCACGGAGATGGGTCACGGGTGAATTGGTGGTGGGTTACCCAAGGAGAATACAAAATGTAAAAGATATAAATAATAATAAGAATAAAAGATAGCTTCATAGTGCTGAGACTTAGCCCTTTGCACCATCAGGGAAGCCCTCTGAGGGGAATTTTTATTGCTCTTTCAATTTCCATGCTTGGGATCAGTTTAAACAACTCTTGTTTTTTTTTTTTTTCTGGTTTTGATCTAGAAATTGAAATAGAAATTTGTCCATTTGCTCAAGGTTATCAAATTTATTGTCATATAGTTATTCATAATAATCTGTTACGTATTTCTCTGCCACCTGTGGTAATTTCTGTCTCATTTCTGATCCTGTTTTATTAATATTTTTTTTCTCGTTTTCTTTGTTAACCCAAGCAAAATTTATCTTCTCAAAGAATAGCTCAGTTTCATTAATCTTTTGTATAGTCTTTTTGATCTCTATATCATTTATTTCTGCATTTCTTTTTATTATTTCTTTCCTTCTATTGTAATTGGGGTCTTGTTTGTTCCTCTTTTTCAGGTTGCTTTAGGTATAATATTAAACTGTTTATTTGGGATTTACGTTGTTTCTTTATGTGGACCTATATTGCAATTATTTTCCCTCTTAAGATCACTTTTACTGAATCCCATAGATTCTGTTAGCTTGTATCCTCATTTTCATTAGTTTCAATTTGTTTCATCGTATCAATTTCCTCTTTAATAACTATTAATTAAAGCTATTAAACATATTGTTTACTGTCCTTGTAATGATTCTTTTTCCTGTTTTTTTTTTGTTTATTTCTAGCTTTATGGCATTTTGTTTGCAAAGTGCTTTTGGTCTGATTCCTTTTTTTTTTTTAAAGATTTAAAGATTTATTTATTTATACATACACGCTGGGGTACAGGCCAGAGGCATGGGGCGGCGAGAGGGTCCACCAGAGACAGAGTGGGGAGCAGAACAGGCAGATCAGAAATACACTGCTGAGGGGAGCAGCGGGCGAGGCAGGAGAGGTCTGCCGCACCATGTGGGATTCTCCCCCGCTGGGCGTCGAACTCCCATCGTGCTGCCGACAGCTCCACAGCGCAGCGCTCAACTGCTGCACCACCAGGGAGGCCCGCTTTTGGCTTTTGGTCTGATTTCTGTCTTTGCAGTTTCATTGACAGTTGACTTATGTCCTAACATGTCATGTATTCTTGAAAATGTTCCATGTATAGTTGAAAACAAAGTGTATGAAGTGTTTTTTGATTGGAGTGTTCTAAAGATTCCTGTTAAGCCTATTTGATCTAGCTATTTTTCCTTTTTTTATTCTCTGTGTCATTAGTTTATCCACAGTTGTAAGTGGAATATTAATATCCCCTACTATTACTCTGTTGTCAGTATCTCTCTTTACTTCTCTTTTTAATTGTCTTACGTATCTTGGTGTTCCATCATTTGGTGTATATATATTTATAAGTGTTATTTCTTATCGTTTTAGATCCTTAATCAAAATGTGATTTCTCTCTCTATTGTTTATTAAATTAGAAGTCTATATTATCTTATGCAAGCATAGTGATTCCTAATTTTTTTAAAGATTTATTTATTTATGCATACAAGCATAAATAAATGTAGACCAGAGGTGTGGGGTGGTGAGAGGATTCAGCAGAGACATGGTGGGGTGCAGAACAGGCAGATCAATGGAAGTACACTGCTCAGGGGAGCAGTGGGCACAACAGGAGAGGTCTGCTGCACCATGTGGGAATCTCTCTGGCCAGGTATTGAGCTCGTGCTGCAGTGGCTCTGAACAGCTTCATAGTGCTGCGCTTAACCCATTGCACCACCAGGGAGGACCCTATTCCTAATTTTTTTGATTGCCATTTGGTTTTAAGATTTTATTCTAGCCTTTAACTCTAATTCTGTGCTTGTCCATGTTGGTAAAATGGATTTTCCTGTTAAAAGCAAAAGGTTGGACTTTGTTTTGAAAACTGTTCAGTCACTCTACAACTTTTAACTGGTGAGTTCCAGGCCATTTACATTTTAGCTTATTATTGAGGCATAAGTGTTCATTGCCATTTTGTTGTTTAAACATTTTTTAGTTTATCTTTTTATTTTTGACATCTTTCTTTTTTGTTTTATTTAGTTTCCATTTCCATTGCCTTTTGTGTTACTTATATTGATTTTTGTTTGAAGAGTCTACTGCAGTTAGTATATAATGGGCTATTTATTTGGTCATTTGGACCCTCTGGTCTCAAATTCATTCTGATGGGTCACATTGTTACTCTCCTCCTCCACCTCCATCTTAAATAATTTAGGTTTCTGTTACCTATAGATTTGTTGGTCTGTTGATTTATAATAACTCTTTTAGTTCTTTAATGTGCAGCTTGTTTATGAATTCTTTTAGATTTTGCTTTTCACCAAAACTCCTTACTGTTTTTTTTTCTTTAATGTTAATCTTGTGAGGTTTAAAAGTTTATAGTCTGGAAATTTTTTTCTTTTACTTTAAATATTTCTTGTCATTCTCTTCTTGCTTGTAAGGTTTTATTGAAAAGCCCATGGACAGTCTAAATGGCATTTCCAGATTGGATACTCTCTTTTCTCATGCTATTTTTATTTTATTATTTTTTGAAGATTTATTTTATTTTTGCATACAAGCTGGGATGCAGGCCAGAGGTGTGGGGCGGTGAGAGGGATCACCAGAGACATGGTGGGGAGCAGAACAGGCAAATCAACTGAAATACACTGCTGAGGGGAGCAGCGGGCGAGGCTGGAGCGGTCTGCCACGCCATGTGGGAATCTCCCCAGCCAGGCATCGAACTCACGCCACAGCCGCCAACCGCTCTACAGTGCTGAGCTTAACACGTTGCACCACCAAGGAGGCCCTCATGCTATTTTTAATATTCTGTCCTTATCACTGACTTTCAGTAGTTTTATTATAAAGTGTGCTGGACTGTGTCTGTCAAGTATTATGTCATTTGAAACTCTTTGAGTCTCTTGAATGAGGACCTGTGTTCATTTCCTGTGTTGAGATGATTCTCAGAAAATTTTTTAAAAGTAAATTTTCTATGTACTTCTCCTTTTGGTATGCTCAAAATATGGATTTTATTTCTCATTAGGTTATCCTAATTCTTTTTATTTTTTTAAATTCTTCTTTCTTTTCTATTTTCTCCAGCATTGAGCTTTCAAACTCACTAAATTCTCTCCATTACTTGGTTTTGTCTGCTGTTGAGGTCCTATATTGTGTTTTTTATTCCAGTTAAAGTATTTTGTAGCATCAGTAGTTCTAATTGTCTCCTATTTTCTCAGTCTCTATTCTGTTCCTGGTTTACCTCATCCATTGTTTTATTCAGCAAGCATTATTAGAACTGTTACCTTAAAGTTATCTGTTACCTGAAGAATTAGGTTTATTGCACAGATCTGCTGGACTGAGGTTTCTTTCAAGGCCTTTCATTCTAGCATTTGTGTTGTTCTTCTTTCTTTTCATTTTTAGTTTTTATGGGTTGGAATAGTGATAAATTTTCAGACTGCTGCCTTTGCACCTGTGCAGATGGTCAGAGAACTGGTATTGGCAAAGGGAAGTCTATAGAAAGGAACTGGGGCAATCACGCACCTGAAGGTCACCTCCAGTGAGCTTCAGGGATTCAAGCTTCCTAATGTGCTGCAGGTACCAGAGTTGTGTGGTGCAGATCCACAGTGTGGATCTTTCCCTCAGGACAGTTCTTTGGCCTACTCTTAAGCAAACCTCAATCTCTAAGCTCTATTTGAACTCTAGATGCAGCACAGGTACACATTATACTTTAGACTGGTCCACAGACTGGGAGTTTATCGCTTTCTTTTTCCAGTACAGAGTCTGCCCTGGGGTGCTTGCTCCTATTGTTAATATCCAGGTGCTTAAGCTCTGGTTTGTGAAAGCACTCAGTTGTCTTGGATGAGGCCTTCAATGAAGGTAAGGCAGGTATTTCAAATATTACAGCTTCATGCTCAAATAATAGCCTCTTCTATGAGGAAACACAGTTGATCCAACTGGGCTCCAGCTGTTCAATCCTGGGAGCCTCAACCTCAGGCAAGTAATCATCACTTTCACCCTTATGCCTACAGTTCTCCAATAGTGCTCTCCAATAGTGCATCCTCTAGCCTGGGTGCCAACTCTGTATACCCCCTTATCCAGAACAGTACTGAGTCTCCAAATTCCTGATGTGGATATGTGCCTCTGAATCAACAGCTTCAGTGGGGGTCTATGTAGTAGCTGCCTGTCCCTCTCATAAGTTGTCCTATCCTGGCATTGCAGCAAACATAGTGGAATTACAGTTTTTCCTACCCACTTCCACCAGACCATGTTTATTGATATATGCTATAGGTATCCATTTATCCCTTAGGGTTTATTGATTTTGCTCAGCTGCAACTTAGTTATGAATATTCTGAGAAGGTGAACCCAGCATCATCACTTTGTGGCCATCTTGCTGTACTCCCAAGAGTCTGCACTGATGATGCCATGTGGAATGTTGGTAGGATTTGAGGTAGAGAGGAATCTGTGAGTAAATGAAGTGGATATGCTGAGAAGATGAGTAGTTCACATTGAAGAGGAGGAATGAGTGGTATGGCTCAATGATATGAAACTGTAGGACATCTTACACAAAGATAGAGGGGAGATGATCTTGAATTCTCACTTCAGTTTAAGGGGGATGTCTATCCCTAGCACAACCCAGAATTGTAGAAAGTGGGAAAATGTATAGCTTCTACCTGACAGTGCTTCTTAGACTTTCTATGGTAAAGGACCAGGGTGTTTTTTAAATGTTAAATCCTTAGTTGACCCATCTGTTTTAAAACAAAAAAAAAAAATGACCTACTAGAAAAAATGGTATGGACAAAAAAGCTGTGCAAAATACAAGCCCCAATTTTTTATTATTAGGCATAAAGTTACTTTGCCAATTGCTGTAAAATTTTCTGTACACTTACGCTCATTTTATGTACTTACCTCATTACAGACCTGAAGCAAACAGTTCAAGGACCAGCAATATTCTGTGGACCACACTTTGGCACTGGTATAGAGAAAATGGGTTTCTCATAGGAAAAACAGTATTCATTTAAGCCAGGATGATGGAGGGGTTTGTTGATGTTACTGTGAATGTTTACCAAGGAGTTAGGTTACTAAGAATACACCACAAAAGCTGGGAAAGTAGTGATGAGTAGTGGGTGTTTAGAAGAGAAAACACACAGCTATGTGGAGTGAAAATTCATAAAAGAGAGATGACTGGAGGAACTTCCTTCTTGAGAATTGAAGAGAAACGAGAAACGGGGTTTAAAACAGAAGGCAAGTGTAGTCCAGAGAAGTGGGTTAATACTACAAGGTCTGGGGAATATATTTTAAGGTTTAGACAGGTGAAGGGTGAGGTCTAGATGAAAAGATATTAACTATCTTTTATTGACTACTTACTGTGTACCAGACTGCACACTGTCACTAGGAATTTTATATAGATTATCTGAATCCTTTTAAAACAAAGTTTTTTACAAAGTTGTTGGCTATTTCTTCAATTTATTGATACGCAGCAGGTTTACAGGCATCATATTAGCATCTGGGTGAGTTCCTGTTTCCAGGAAGTTAGCTTATGAGCATGATCTTGACTGAAACAGTTGGCACTCTGCCCTGTTTTTATGCTCCCTGTGACCAAAGACTTTAGGAGTATGATCTTAGCTAGAAGTTACTTGGAGAGCTGCTGATGACTTCTTAGGTGAGGAAGGTTTTAGTTTTGTGAGAGTACCACTTCACATGCATACAAACTCAAAATTTCATAGTTAAATCATTTAAAACATTACATTATGAAATAAGTAACACATGTTACTTGTAGAACATTGTAGAAAACTAGACAATAAAGAAAAAAGGGGGAGGAAAATGATTACCTATAATTCTTTACTCAGAAAACCTCTGTTAACTATAAAATACTCTTTTCATTTAATAAAGTAAAATATCTTAATGTTAAAATTTTTTATTATGTTGAAATAATATTGTGTCTATATTGGTTAAATAAAATATTATTAAAATTAATTTTTCTGTTTTTAACTTTTTTAACTTTAATTATTTAATAGGGAAAATGGAAAAAGGCTCTGATACCCATCACCCAAAAGGGGCTTTCTCAGTAAGAAAGGTACAATATATATGTAATGGATTAGGGATATCCAGAAAATGGCACACATGACCAGGAGGGAAATTCCAACAAATACCAAACTCTCATTCTCAATCTCCCCTTAAGACAGGAAAATTAAAATATTATTAAAAAATTAAACTTAGGGCCTCCCTGGTGGCGTATGGGGTTAAGTCTCAGCACTGTGAGGCTATTGGCAGCCACTGCAGCAGGATTTGATCCCCGGCCAGGGAGCTTCCAACATGGTGCAGCAGACCTTTCCTGTCTCGCGTGCTGCTCCCCTCAGTAGTGTGTATCAGTAGATCCGATTGTTTTGCTCCCCACTCTGTCTCTGGTGAATCCTCTCCCCTCCCCACACACACCTCTGGCCTACATTCCAGCTCTTGTGTGCATAAATAAATAAATCTTTTAAAAAATTAAACTTAATTGTATACTGGGAATACTGTTCAGTTCACCCAGGGACCCAACAGTGGTCAAAATGGAAAGAGAAAATATCAGTAACCTTTAAAGATGGCCATTTTAACAATGTTAATTCTTTCAATCCATGAGCATTGTTTAATAGGGATAATTTTTGCATTTTGTTGTGTCTTCCATTTTTTTAAATAGTCTTGCAGTTTTCATGGTACTGGTGTTTATGTTCTTTCATGTTAAGTTTATTTCTAAGTATTTAAATGTTCATGTGATTGTAAATGGGATTGTTTTCTGGATTTCTTTCTCTTCCACTTCACTATTTACATATAGGTATGTGAAAGATTTTTATGTATTGACTTCATAGACTCTCACTTTGCTGTACTGATTTATTGTTTCTAATAATTTTTTTAGTGGAATCTTCAGGAATGTGTATGATTTTATCATGACATCTGCATATAATGATAATCTTAAATCTTCTTTCCAACTTTGGATGCCTCTTTTTCTCTTATTTATTATGTCCTTCATTTTTGTACAGTATTGGATTTCTCCCCTCAGGTGTAGACCCATAGTTCTCCCACCATCATATCACCCGTGAACCATCACCATAATCCATTGTACTCTTCCCTGCCCTGTTTTGACCCCCCTCTCTCCTCCTCCCTTGCTGTATGCCTTAGATCTATGGTAGCTTGCACATTTTATCTTTTTCTTGACCTTTTGTCCATTTCAGATATATTCCACAGATAAGTGAAACCATCTAATATTTGCCTTTTTCCTTCTGACTTATTTTGCTTAGCATAATTCCTTCTGGCTCCATCCATATTGCCACAAATGGCACAATTTTATCTTTTTTGATAGCTGAATAGTATTCCGTCGTATATGTGCAACAACTTTTTGATCCATTCGTCTGTTTTGGGACATTTAGATTGTTTCCATATCTTATCTATTGTACAGAGTGCTGCAGTAAACATATGCAGGTATCCTTTCGAAATAGTGTTTTTGTGTTCTTTGGGTGGATTCCTGGTAGTGGAATCACTGGATCTTATGGTAGATACATTTTTACTTTATTGAGGAACCTCCACACAGCTTTCCATAGTGTTTGGACCAGTTTACATTCCCATCAGCAGTGTAAGGGTTCCTTTACCTCCATATCCTCTCCAGCATTTGTTGTTGCCAGTTTTTTTTTTTAATATGGGTCATATTCACTGGTGTGAGGTGGTATCTCATTGTGGTTTTGATTTGCATTTCCCTGACAATTAGTGATGTTAAACATTTTTTCACATGCCTTTTGGCCACTTGTGTTTTTTCTTTGGAGAAGAAGCTTCTTTTTAGCTCTTCTGCCCATTTTTTTACTAGGTTGTTTCCTTTGTTTTTGTTGAGCTGTGTAAGCTCTTTATAGATCTTTGATAACAGTTCCTTATCAGTTGTATGGTGTGCAAACATTTTCTCCCATTCAGTAGGATTTCTCTTCATTTTGATTACTGTCCCTTTAGCTGTACAGAAGCTTTCTAGTTTTATAGCTCTCTCTTGCATAACTCCTCTACTTAGAACTTCTAATACTATGTTGAATAGTAGTGGTAAAAGTGGACATCTTTGTCTTGTACCTGATCATAGAGAAAAAGTTTTTAGTGTTGCATCATTAAATATGTTAGCTGTGGGTGTGTCATATATAGCCTTTAATATGTTGAAGTATGTTACTTCTATTCCCATTTTCTTTTGGAGTTTTTATTATAAATCTATGTTGAACCTTATCAAATGCTTTTCTGTATCTATTGATATGATCATCATTTCCTCTTTTGTTGATATCATAATTACATGGATTGATATCTGGATGTTGAACTATCCTTGCATCCTGGAATAAACCCTACTCACTCACCATGATGATCCTTTTAATGTATTGTCAAGTTTGGATTGGTTGCTTTTATTGAGGAATTTTTCCATCTCTGTTCATAAGGGATATTGATCTGTAGTTTTCTCTTTTGTTTGATGTCCTTGTCTGCTTTTAGATTCCAATGTCTCATGATATATCTTTGGAATTCTTCCTTCTGCTGTCTTTTGGCTGAGTTTGAGAAGAATGGCTATTAGTTCAGCTTTGAATGTATGCTGTAACTTACTAGTGAAAACATCTTGTAATAGGATTTTTTTTCCTAGGAGACTTGATTATTGTTTAAATTTTCTGACTTATAGGTGCCCTGTTTAGTTTTCTGTTTCTTCCAGATTCAGTCCTGGAAAGTTGTATGCTTCCAAAGGTTGTCCATTTCCTCTGGGTTATCCAATTTATGGGTATAAAGATGTTCTTAGAGGCTCATAAAATTCATATTTCTGAGGTGTCTACTGTAAACTCTTTTTCATTGCTGTCTCTAGTTATTAGAGTTTTCTTGTTTTTGTCTTAGTGAGCTTGGCTTGAGGCTTGTCTATTTTAGCTTTTCAAAAACTTGCTTTTGATTTCATTGATCTTCTGTACCATTTTAAAAATTCCTATTCTGTTTATTCCTGGCACAATTTTTATTACTGCCTTTTAGTGACTTTTGGTTTTGCTTATTCTTCTTTTTCTAATTCCTTAAGGTGTAAGGTTTGATTATTTGAGATCTTTCTTTCTTCATGTAGGCCTATATGCCTATATACTTCCCTCTTAGTACTACTTTTGTTAGTTCCATCAGTTCTGATAGTTCTTGTCTTCTTTTCTGTTTTGCCCCAGGTATTTTTAAATTTCTCCTCTGATTTCCTTGTTAACCAGTACTCAATCATTAGCATATGATGTAGTCTCTAAATGAAACTGAAGAAACTTTGGGAGGGGATGATGCAGTTTGTGGATCCTCACTCATGTGCTTACAACTGCAGAACATGACCCAAAAACAGACATATGGTGCAAAACACTAACAGATTTTATTTATACCATGGGCGAGTGAGGGAAAGAGAATTTACAGGCTGGCATGTGGCCCGATGTTGTCTATTGTACCCTGAAGAGCGTCCACTGAGCAGAGACTGAGATCCAAAGTGAAGCTCTATGTGGCAAGCTGGTATTTTCTCCACGAACACCCACCTCCCAGTGGTTTAACTTCCAAAGCCCCAACAGCTTAATTGCCAAAAGCCCACTAAATTAACTAGCAAGAGCCTCAGTAGTTGAATTGTACCCTAAACCTCAGCTTCACCTTTATTTACCATCAACCCCCTGGGGGTGGATTTTGAAAAGCTCCACCTTCTACCATCAAGTTGACATCAGAGGTGCAGTCTAGAAAACTCTACTTTCAGCCATCAAGTTGGCTATCAGCACCATTCACCAACTTGGAGGTTGATCCTCACTGTTCCTTTTACAGCTTCCCCAGTTTCATTTTTTATCACCATTTCTATGATGATGAGAGTCAGATGTGTGAATGCTGGAGTATGGCTTAGAAGACCATTTTCTTTGGGGCTGCAGAGTACTCAAAGGAAATAGCATCAGTCATGAGACATTATCCATACATAGTCAGTGTGACAAAGTCCTCCATTTATAGAAAATAGTCAATCAGTTCAAGCCAGAAGAGAAAAATATTTCAAAAATGGTTAAGAGAGGTTACTATTAAAATTATTTTCTCTTGCCTTCATCCCAATTCTATTACATAATACATCAAAGTACATTTGTAAGCATATCTAATTCAAATCTATTTGATATATTTTTGCATAAATGCATAGGACAGAATAACCAAGTAGAATTTCTGTTGGCTTTGTTTGAACTTTCTGTAAGGAATTTTACTAATAGATTGAGCTCTGAACATTTGGCCTGTCAGGATCCATGCCACAGGGTCCATGCCACAGGATAGTCTCACCAGATATTACCTGCAAGATTTGAACCTCTGGGTAGATTTCCACTTTTTGAGGTTCCCAAGACTTTTCTCTCTGGGGTCTCCAGGCCTCGAAATGATGGTAATCTTTCCTGTACTCCAGTAGGTCTCTGGAGCCTTCCTCATAGACAAGGTATCTTTTTCTTGGCCCTGCTCAATCTCTACCACCAGAAGGTCTCAACTGTGACTTTTCAATCAAATCCTGAAAAATGTCACCATCTATTTGCAATTCTCTACGTAAGGAGAAACAAAATTTCTTATTGAAATTTTGCATAATACCATATTATGATAGTATCAGGGAGAGAGAAAATGCAAACAAAATTTAGTTCTGCTCACAAAATGCAATTTAATTTGTGCAGATAGTGGTTGGCTAAAAAAATTTCCCTTGAGTCAAAGCAAACAAAAATAACCCAGTAGGACTTAAAATAAAAACTTATTAAATTTATTCAGTTCTGTGTAATGAATTCTAAATACTGAGTGTGTCATTTAGCATGGATCTCAAAATATTGTCAAAGTCATTCTTTAATTTCTCCATAAATGATTTCTGCAAATGTTAAAACTCTGATATTACCAAAATTAAAGATCTGATACTAACAAGGAAATTTGTTCAGCATTATAATTCACAGCATCCCAATATAAGAAACAGAATTGGCAAATAATAATACATCAGAGCATATCAGATACTTAAGTTTCACATAATTTTGGAACACCAGAAATAGTGTATATGCTAAGGTGAAACATTGTCTCAAGGATCAGTGCTTCCCATTAAGTTCCAATTTATCAGATAAATATCAAATAGGTCAAAATTTTCATTTTGTTTCATCTAATGTTCTTTCCTTAAGGAAAGGGACATGTTTTATAGAGTATCGCAGGAACTACTGAGGTTCCATACAATTTCCTTTGACTGATCAAGCAAAAGACTACCTTTTTTAAAAGATTTAGATGTCTGGTAAGTTTTATTATAACTGTTAGAAAAAACACCATTTAATTACCTAACAGTGACAATTTAATACTTCAAAGCTCCAACTAGACTCCACCAGCACAACAGTAACAGAATTAGACCTTTTCCATCTTCTTATATTTCATTGCAAAAGTAACCATTTTTTCCCCTACCAAAGCTTTACTTCCTTCAGTTCCACAGTTGGACTTTTTAACCATCAAAAACGTTTAATTTCCCAAATCCCATTTTATCTGATATTTAATGACTCAAGCAGTTCACCTCTGACTACATTTTCTGTGAACATGTGCCCAGGACAAATGACATAGGCTAAAAGTAAAAAAATTACACTCCATAGCAAGACTTCAAAGATATACGTTTCAGACCAAATTATTAAATTCCAAGTTAGTTTTCATAACTAAATTCTAAATTAGTTTTCATTAACCACAAATTATCCCAGACCACACTTTCTAGAATTACTTGGACCAGTTCTTACTGTATTTCTGTGCTCAAAATTTCTATAGTTGCCATCTATAACAATTTCTATATCCTCTGGAGACCAGAACATTTGGACACAAAGGGGAAGACATGGAAACATACAACATATGGACACGGAGATCTCCCTTAGTTTTTTTTTTTAATTCATTTAGTCCACATGGACTATCTTGTGTAACTGCAATTTTACATATCTCTACAAAGACATAGAACTTTTGCTCTGCTCCCTTAAAAGGACAAATCTTTGTTTTCTCAGGCTAGACTCTTCACCCATTCCCTATTTACTTAGCCAGGCTCTTTGTTCACCTGAATCACATATGTACCTACAAAAACAGTATCCAAAGATAACAAAAGAAAAAAAAACATAGGCCCATATAAAAAATTCACAAAAATCCAAAGTATAAAAATCTAAAAAGCTGAAATCAAAAACTAATTGCATTTTGCCCCCGTGGAATCAAAATAAAGTTTCCCCCAAAAGGAGTACTGTCACTGGAAGTCACATGATTGTAAATGCATACCTTAGACTTTGGGAGTAAAAAAAAAATTAGTTAAAGCAATTAATAGGGAAGACTCAGCTTTATTCATCATTTCAGGGTTTCTAATGTTCACTAGAAGTTAACCCTAGGGTATCCTAACAGAAACTTGAAGAAAAAATATTTAAAATTTTGTCTTTTTCTTAACTATGTCTTCAAAATGTTCACAACTCCACTGGGTTTTGCTACCCAAGTCATTACCTTCTAAGACTTTGCTCTGGAAAGATGCACCTACGGTTTTATGCCTGAAAGTTTTAGAGAAGTAGGAGTGGTTAGAAAAACATCATCATCATCATTTTTCTTACAGCTGGGCGTGGGCATCTCTACTCTGCCAAGTTTTGTGTAAGACCTGATCACCAGATCTGAAAGGAGGTGTAATGGTTAATCTGGAGGTATAGAAGTCCTAAATAGAGCGAAGTTATTAGATTCAGCTAAAACTTCCTGAATATGTTTTACATATTATTTGACCCTTTATGTTCTTGTTCTGTGTCTGGTGCAGTATTCAAAATTGAAGCTTGGAATGATCTAAAGCAATTTCAAAGGGTCTTAAATGTAACCTACTTCTAGGATCCATGCTTATCTGAAGGAGGGTGATGGAAAATACCAGATCCCAGTTGCAAATTGGTTTCTTGGCATATTTTTAACAAAGTCTTTCTTAGTGTGATGCACTTTCTCAGTTTGTCTTGTAGGTTGTGGTCCCCAGACAGTGTGTAGCTTCCAAGTTATCTGTAAGGCATTACTTTCTGAGTGACTTCTGAAACAAACTTAGGTTCATTGCCATTCTGAATAGAGTTGGACAGTCCAAAGCAAGGAATTTTTTCCTTCAGCAATTGTTTGGCAATCTCTGAAACTTTTTCTGAGGGGGAATGTTTCCAATCATCCTAAGAAGGTATCCACAAAGTGCAAAAGATGCTTAAAATTGCAAGTTGTACTGGGCATTTGGATAAAATCTACTTGCCACTCTACAAAAGGGTATATTCCCTAATATTGAATACCAGTAGCTTTAGGGTATGAGTCTTGGGATTTTTCTTAGTACATCAATAGCAACCTTGGGTAATCTACTAAGCCACTCTGCAAATAAGAGCCCTTTAGCTACGAACTCTAGAAAGGACTCTAGCAAGTCATCTTTCACATAGTGGGATCCCTCATGTAGATGTTTCAGCACTGGGCAAACTAGGTCCCTTTATCTGGGAGGATTATCATTCCATGTGAATTCATTCTACACGTGGAACTTGGGTGGAAGTTAGTAAATCCCCAATTCATGGGTCCTTTCCTTTTCCCAGTCACTGTATTTGGTAACAAACTGAGATAAAAGTTCATGAGAGGGATCAGTCTCCCCGGAGAGCAGAATGAACAGTGACCTTAACTGCACAGTCAGCTGTTCTGTTGCCCTTGGCAATTTCAGATCTATCCCTTTGGTGCTGGGACAATGAAACACTGCTACAACTGATGGTAAAGCTGCTATTTTTAGCAAGGCCAGTATCCCTAGTGTGTGCTTAATTCTTTGTTGCTGGCTGTAAGGATGTCCCTTCTAAATGGCACCATGTGTATGTAGAAGCATGAAGGAATATTTCAAATCACTGTATACGTTTACTCTCTTACCCTTGGAGGGTTTGGGTCAGGGCTATCAGTTCAGCCTGTGCTGATGTCCCTAGTGGGAGGGCTTTGGCTACCTTGGTGTTCTGAAGTGTCGTCACTATGTATCCTACACATCGATGGCCCTGTTCCATAAAACTGTTCCCACTCTGAATCTGAAAGGGTTTGCTCTGACAAATCTGGTCAGCTGGATTACACAGTTTCAGTAGTTTCTAGACAGTTATGGGTAAAGATTTCATCTGCAAGGCTCTCTGCATTGATTGGGAGCAAAGTAGCTAGATTTAAAAAGCTGGTGACTCATAAATGCACATTAGGATTATCTAATAGAGCTGCTTGATATTTTCCCATTTGTACAGCAGTCGAGCAAAGTCTACCCTTCTATTCTAGCAATGTCAAAACCTGGTGTGGCACATACACACCATGATGGGATGACCTAGGGTGAATTTCTTGTTCCACACAGGAGGTTGCAAGTGTCAGCTACAGTCCACAGACATGGAGGCTGTTCCTTAATGTTGTGGTGTAGTTATTTGGACAGGTATGTGATGGACTGTATTTCTGATCCTAATAATTAGATTAACACCCCCAGGCTGACTCCCTGTCTCATGCACATAGTCTCAAAGGCTTTGGCAGCCCTAAGGCTAGTGTTGAGATCAGCCTTCCCTATATCTTATCAAAGACTTACTGACATGTAGGAGTTCCAAGCAAAGGTTCTAAGTCTGGGCCTCTGAGGGTTTCATCTCGATGTTTTGTTAGTAGCCTAAAATTGGTGATCCAAATTCTACAAAACCCAGCCTTTCCCAAAAATCCACATAATTGCCTTCAATTGCTGGGGACTTTAAGAGCTGAAGTTGCCTGTTTTCTATCAGTTATGAGGCCTCATTTGCCTTTTTATTTATTTTTTTATATAATATATATTTTTATTGTTATTTATGTCTTTTACATTTTGCATTCCCCTTGGGTAGCCCACCACCAATTCACCTGTGATCCATCTCCATGGTCCCTTGTCCCAAGTTTGCCACGTTTTGTTTGCTTATCTGTGCCATCTCAGGCAACTCATTGTAGCCACATTCTCCAAGTGTTAAAACCAAGATAGTATTCTGCAGACAAGATTCATAGGCAGGGTTGGAAATTCATAAATTGCTCATGTATTGTAGGAGGATGCCTTGTTTTAGTTGGACCTTTGTAAAATTCCTGGCCAGTGTTTCTCAAAAAATAGTTGGGGAGTTCTTAAATCCTTGAGGAAACATATTCCAGTAATATTGCAGAGGGCCTTTGGACTCAGTGTCCTGCCATTCAAAATCAAAAGCCAGCTCATCCCAGGAACTTAGTGGTATGTATAAAGAGACATCCTTCAAGACCAGTGCTGAAAACCAAAACCCCAGGTATGGCAATTAATAGGGTGTAAGAATTTGGTATGGTTGGATATATGTCCTGCACAATCTCATTGATGGCCCTCAAATCCTGAACAAAATGGTGGGATTTCGTTCAGGTGGGATTTCTTTACTGGCAAAATCAGAGTGTTGTAAGGGGAGTGGGAGGGCACATCAGACCAGATTGGAGAAACTTTTGTAATACTGGCTGAATTTCCCACAAAATCTCCTCTTTTAGCAGATATTGCTTTATTGCTTTCTCCTGGAGTGCTTCTCCTTTCCACTACTTCTCTTCTTAACAGCATCTGCATTTTTGGCAAGTCCCAGAGTTTCATCAGCCCAAAGCACTTTACTTACCCTTTCATAGGTTTCTGAGGTGAACACTGCCTTCTGGTAGAGCATAATGAGTGAGTGCCATTTGGAATCATAACACATATCTTGGGGCTACTTGTAGTTTCTGATTATGGGGTGAGAAAGTAATCTGTACATTAAGTTTATTTAAGAGATCACAGCCAATTAGGGGAATTGGACACTCTTCTGTGTATAGAAAGCTATGTTGCCATGTATAGAAAGCTGTGTCACCAAATTGGTATTCCACTAGTTCGGAGGTTTTCTTTTATGGCCTTCCCATAACCCTTTTGGGTGGTATAGTCCTCTTAATTGCCCAAACTAATTTAAAATTCAAAACTAATAGGTTGCTCCAGTGTCTAACAAAATATCAAATGATTCTGTTATGGAGCAGAATGAGGGGTACCCTGGGACCCCCAAACCTGCCTGCTCTAAATGGGTTCTGCCATCTGTTGCATCAAGACAAAACGTACTCTGGTGGCAAGACCTTCAATAGACAATAATAGAACTAGTGTGCAATAGAGAGAAGAGAAGGGAAAGAATAGGCAAAGGTTTCCAATTAAACACCCAAAGTTTATCCATCCCCTGTTGGGTAAATGCCCCGCCAAACAGGGTTGGCCTGAAGCAGGGCCACTGAGGCCCAAAAGTTTGCCACAAGTCTTAGGCACCTTTTGGTGGGGACCCATGGGAAAGGGGCAGAAGGGACCAGGCAAGTCTCAGATGAAAGAAGCAAAATCAAAATACAAGTAAAGATAAAGGCTGCCATTGTCAGCCTCCCCACTGGTCACTCACCCATGTCTGTGTCTCATTCAGGTGCCTTTTTCCGTGTCCCCAGGTCCCTGGTACAAGTCTGAGGTGGAGAAGCAAGCATGGCATCTTCTTTATGTGTCTTTGCTCCCTGGACCTCCTCCAGGTTTTCTTTTTTTTTTTTCATGGTAGTACCAAAAGATCTTATAATTTATATTTGTAAAATTAATAGTTATATATAACTTAAATACATATTTTTTAATTTTTGTTTTTTTTATTGTTATTTATGTCTTTTACATTTTGTATTCCCCTTGGGCAGTCCACCACCAATTCACCCGTGATCCATCTCCATGGTCCCCTGTATTCTCCTCTCTTCCATTTTGTGCCCTTATCCTCCCCTCCCCCCACCCCACCCCCACCGCTGAGTGTCTCTCTCCCACCCGGCCTCCCTATAGTCCTGTTATAAGTGAAACCATTCGATATTTTTCTCTTTCTTT
>PVIJ01016925.1:0-31142 GCA_004024925.1 Scalopus aquaticus | reverse complement strand
TTTTTTTAGCCATGGTATGTTTCATTTTGTTTTACATGAATCTCTCCAGGAAGACCTCCTAAATTAAACCTGCAACTACCATCTCATCAGGAACCACTAAAAAAAATCTTAAGACGTTATCCTCCCTAGCCTGCAAGGATCTAGTGCAAACCAGCCACAGGCTTCAGTACTTGGGTTCTTGGAACTGAGTGGAGCTAGCACTGGGACCACCAACCACCATGACCACCAGCGGTCTGGCCTAACAGGGCCAGAATCGGTTAGATCACCACTCCCTGACATTCAAGAAGAAGCACCGAAAGAGATGCCTGCCAATACCAGTGTCACAATCTCCCAACACTTACAACAAATCAGAAGACAAACAGTAAGAAGGAGAAATACAAACAAGTCCTCAGAGAAAGGACATGTAACAAAAAGAAAATCAAGTACCAAAACTCATTGACAACGACACAGAAGAACTTCCTCTCTGACTGATAAAGAATTTAGAAGCATGATTAAGGATATCATGATAAAGGAAAATAAAGAAATGGAAAAAACAATTAACAATCTGAAGAATGAAATTGAGACCCTAAAGAAGGAGAATAAGAGCTTAATGGAAGAACTAAAGATCTCCGGGAAAAGCGATAAAAGCAGAATCGATCAAATGGAAGACCGCATTAGCGATCTTGAACATGCAAATATTAAAAGAGCCAAAAGGGAAATGGAAATAGAAGCACGAAGGGAAAAGAATGAAAAAACAATTCAAGATGTATCTGACACCATGAAGAAGAGAAACATAAGAGATATAGGATTCCCAGAAGGGGAGGAGAGGGACCAAGAAAGAGAGAAACTATTTAAGGAGGTGATAGAAGAAAACTTTCCAAGTATGAAAATAGGCATACGAGAAGCAAGAAAATCTCCAAATCACCATGATACTAGAAGACCTACACCCAGGCACATAATAGTTAAACTCACACAAATACAGGACAAGGAAAAAACATTGAAGATGGCAAAGGGGAGGAAACAAATAACTTATAAAGGAAAACCAATCAGGATGACATCTGACTTCTCCGAAGAAATGCTACAGGCAAGGAGAGAATGGAGAGACATATTCAACAAACTTCAACACAATAAATGACAACCAAGAATACTTTATCCCACAAAGCTCTCTTTCCTCTTTGAAGAAAGGATAAGGATCTTCCCAGACAAACAGAGTCTCCAGAAATTCTTCATGACTAAACCCCCACTACAAACAATACTACAAGAAGTCCTAAAAGCAAAACCGACAAAGGAATGAAAAAGACCAGAATAAGACAAGGAATAAAACCACAAAAAGACAAATAAAATGGCCAATATGGATGACAATGTATCAATATTAACTCTAAATGTAAACGGATTAACTCATCAATAAAAAGGCACAGAGTAGTGAAATGGATCAAAAAACCGGACTCAACCTTCCGCTGTCTATAGGAAACACATTTAGCCACAAAAGATAAACACAGACTGAAAGCAAAAGGCTGGAAAACAATCCTACAAGCAAATGGACCTAAAAAGAAGGCAGGGACAGCTATACTTATATCAGATAAAATAAGCTTCAAAATACAAAAGGTAAAAAGAGATACAGATGGTCACTACATCATGATAAAGGGGACAAATCAGCAAGATGATATAACCCTCATCAACATACACTCCCCAAATGAAGGAGCACCAAAATATATAAGACAATTATTATCATCTCTGAAAACAGACTTTAGCGAAAATACATATATAGTAGGAGACTTCAACACCCCACTATCACAAATGGACAGATCGATGAGACAACAAATAAACAAGGGCACTAAAGCTCTAAATAAGGATCTTGACCACATGGGCTTAACAGGTATCTATAGGGCACTGCACCCCCAAAATTATGAATACGCATTCTTCTCAAGTGCACATGGATCATACTGCAGGATTGATAACATACTAGGTCACAAAACAAAGCTCAACAGATACACAGAGATCAAAATCATACCTACTATCTGCTCTGATCATAAAGCCATCAAATTAGAAATGAATCATGAAAAGAAAAAAGGGAACTTTTTTACATCATGGAGATTGAAACCCACACTGCTCGAAGACCACTGGACTAATGAGGAGATCAAAGAAGAAATTAAAAAAATGCCTAAAAATGAATGACAAAGAAGACACAACTTTCCAGAACATTTGGGACACAGCAAAAACAGTATTAAGAGGGAAAATCATAGCAATACAGGTTCACATCAAGAAACAAGAAACAACTCAAAGAAACAATCTAATCTCCCACCTCAAAGAACTGGAAAAGGAACAACAGAAAATCCCAAAAGCCAGTATAAGAAAGAAAATAATAAAAAACAAAGAAGAAATAATTGAAATGGAAATCAAAAAAACAATACAGAAGATCAACAAAACCAAAAGCTGGTTCTTCGAAAAAATAAACAAAATAGACAAACCTCTAGCCAGGCTTACAAAGAAAAAACAGGAGAATACACAAATAAACATGATAAGAAATGAAAGAAGAGAAATTACAACACACACAGTGGAAATCAAAAGAATAATCAGAGATTATTATAAACAGCTATATGGAAACAAGTTCAACAACTCAGAGGAAATGGACAAATTCCTGAAACTATGTAGTCACCCAAAAATAGGTAAAGAAGATCTAGAACACCTAAACAGGCCAATCTCAAAGAGCAAACTTGAAACAGTAATCAAACCCTCCCCCAAAACAAAAGCCCAAGACCAGAAGGTTTCATGAATGAATTTTACCAAATGTTTAAAAATGAACTAGTCACTATATTACCCAAACTCTTTCAAATAATTGAGAAGGAAGGAATATTACCAAACACGTTCTATGAAGAAAACATAACACTAATACCAAAATCAAACAAAGACAACACAAAGAAAGAAGACTATAGACCAATCTCTCTAATGAACACTGATGCAAAAATATTCAACAAAATCTTAGCCAACAGGATCCAACAACGCATCCAAAAGTTACTACACCACTACCAAATGGGATTTATTCCAGGGACATAAGGATGGTTCAACATCTGAAAATCAATCAACGTAATCCAACACATCAACAAAAAGAAAAAGCAAAACCATATGATCATATCAATAGATGCTGAGAAAGCATTTGACAAAGTGCAACACCCATTTATGATAAAGGCCCTTGAAATCCTTGGGATAGAAGGAACATTCCTTAACATAATAAAAGGCATACACGAGAAACCCACAGCCAATATTATCCTCAACGGTGAGAAGCTGAAAGCCTTTCCCCTAAAATCAGGGTCAAGACAAGGATGTCCACTCTCACCATTACTTTTCAATATAATACTTGAAATCCTAGCAAGAGCAGTAAGACAAGAGAAAGACATACAAGGAATCCAAATAGGGAAGGAAGAAATTAAACTGTCACTATTTGCAGATGATATGATTATATACATAGAGAATCCTAAAAACTCCATAGAAAAACTACTCAAAACTATAGACCAATTCAGTAATGTAGCAGATACAAAATCAATGCACAAAAATCAGTAGCCTTTCTATATGCAAACACTCAGTCTGAAGAAGAAATTAAGAGAATTATTCCCTTCAAAATCAAAAGCAAAAAAAAAAAATCAAGTACCTGGGAATGAACCTAACAAAAGAGGTAAAGGACTTACATAAAGAAAACTACAAGACACTGTTAAAAGAAATAAAGGAGGACACAAAAAAATGGAAAGCCATCCCCTGCTCACGGATTGGAAGAATTAACATTCTCAAAATGGCCATCCTACCAAAAGCAATCTACAGATTCATTGCTATTCTGATAAAAATCTCAATGACATTCTTCAAAGAAATAGAACGGATATTGATGAAATTCATATGGAACCACAAAAATCCTCGAATAGCTAAAGCTTTCCTGACTAAAAAGAATATAAATGGAGGGATTACACTCCCTGATTTCAAACTATACTACAAAGCCATAATAATTAAAACAGCATGGTACTGGAGCAAAAACAGACACACAGAACAATGGAATCGAATAGAAAACCCAGAAATAAATCCACATATTTATGGACAACTAATCTTCGACAAAGGAGAAAAGAATATGCAATGGAAGAAGGTTAGCTTGTTCAATAAATGGTGTTGGGAAAACTGGACTGCTACATGCAAAAAAATGAAGCTAGACTACTACCTCACACCATGCACAAAAACCAACTCAAAATGGATAAAAGACCTTGAGATAAGACCTCAAACCATAAAGTTTATAGAAGAAAATATAGGCAAACCTCTACATTACATACATTTCAGCAAAATCTTTAAAAGCACTTCACTCGTAGCAAAGGACATAAAAGAAAAGATAAACAGCTGGGACTACATCAAACTAAAAAACTTCTGTACAGCAAAAAGAGAATAATCAAAACAAACTGACACCCTACTAAATGGGAGAAGACCTTTGCTCACAATACAACAGATAAAGGACTGATAACAAAAATCTACAAAGAGCTCACACAACTCAACAAAAACAAAGTCAACAATCCAGTCAAAAAATGGGCAGAAGAGCTAAAAAGACACTTCTCCAGTGAAGAAAAGCAGGGCTACCCTGTTGGTGCAGCAGTTAAGTACTGTGCTGTGGAGCTGTTGGCAGTGGCGACGTGCGTTCGATGCCCAGCCGGGGAGATTTCCACATGGCGTGGCAGACCTCTCCTGCCTCGCCCCCTGCTCCCCTCAGCAGTGTATTTCTGTCCATCTGCCTATGCTGCTCCCCACTCTGTCTCTGGTGAACCCTTTCACTGCCCCATGCCTCTGGCCTGTACCCCAGCTTGTATGCATAAATAAATAAATCTTAAAAAAAAAGTTTTTTAAAAAAGCAAATGGCCAACAGGTATATGAAAAAATGCTCAACATCACTTATAATCAGGGTAATGCAAATTAAAATCACAATGAAATACCACCTCACGCCAGTGAGAAAGTGTGAATGGCGCACATTAAAAAAATAGGTAACAACAAAGGTTGGCGAGGATGTGGAGAAAAAGGAACTCTCCTACACTGCTGGTGGGAATGAAAATTGATCCAACCACTATGGAAAGCTGTGTGGCTTTTCCTCAAACTGCTAGAAATGGAGCTTCCATATGACCCGGCAATACCACTCTGGGAATCTACCCAAAGGACACAAAAACACTAATGCAAAATGATACCTGCACCTGCATGTTTATCGCAGCACTGTTTACAATAGCTAAGGTATGGAAACAACCCAGATGCCCAAAAATAGATGACTGGATCAAGAAGATGTGGTACATATACACAATGGAATACTATTCAGCATTCAAAAAAGACAAACACATGCAATTTGCAGCAACATGGATGGAACTAGAAGGGATCATGCTCAGTGAAATAAGCCAGAAAGAAAGAGAAAAATATTGAATGGTTTCACTTATAACAGGAATATAGGGGAGCCAAATAAGAATGTGACATTCAGCAGGGGAGGATGGGAGGGTAAGGGCTCAAGAGAGGAGAAGAGGGGAGCACAAGGGACTATGGTGATGGCTTCACGGGTGAACAGGTGATGGGTAACCTATGGGAAACACACAATAAAGTAAAAGATATGAATAACAAAAGTAAATAAATAAAATATTTATAAAAAGTAAAAAAATAAAGTCCTTTATCTGCCAGGCTCTAATAACTACAAACCTTATATACTAATCCAGTTCTTGAAACAACCAATTTCTTAAATATCTTCACACATACTATGTTGGTTCAGCTTTTACAACTTTGTTTACTGTGCATCCACTACCTAAAACCTTTACTAGCATTCTACACTTGATTCAATCCATAAATCCTGTCAAAACAAAATTTACTTTTATATGCCCAGGAAAGTTTTCTAATATCCATATATTGTAATAAATTTTATGCTTTGTTTCCTTTGTCACATTGTTCTTACTTCAAGTAGAGAACATATAATGTCCTTTTTAATGTGTATTTACTTAAGTGTCTGACACACAAAATTAACTTGAAGACAAGAATCAGTGCCTATTCGTAGCGGTACTGTATTTCCCATTATATGAAATAATAATAATAACAATGAAAAGGGTAGGAACAGAATAAATATCTGTCACACTCTTGAGCAGACTCAGTTCCTTTGTTCTGCCCAAATTTCAAATGCTTTTCACAGTCTCTGTAGAAAAATGTTTTGGTGTCTCATATTTGCTTTTTCTTTTCCTTAGTAAAACTCCATAAGGATTAGAAGTTTGTGTGTGCTGAGGTTGTTTCAAAAATTCAAGGCAAATTCACTCCACTTTTCAGCTCTGAGCAGACAAACAGTAGCATTGATTCAGCATTTGGCTCCCTTAGTCTACCTGTTTTCTTAGCTCTTCCTTCTCTCTTCCTTTTTTTTTTTTTTAAGTTTTTATTTCTGGCAATGTTTTCTCATATGAAATAATTTCCCCCCTGCTTCACTGAATAGCTACCTGCTTCTCTGTCTTCAAATGACTCCCCAAGGGTCACTTCTTACAGTGAGCTTTCTTTGAATCGTCCCTGCATTTTTCCAAAAGCAAATGCTGTGCTGCTGTCTGTTTAGACTTCCGCAGAGCTCTGTTCTCTAACCTTATGTTCAATCCCAAATTTAGCCTGTATGATAATGGGAAGACTAAGTGTAATGCATTTAATAATAGCACATAGCATATCTCTAGCCCACAGTGAATGCTAAAAACTGTATCATTCACTGCACTTTCCAAAAAGAATGAGAAACACATATTTGTGGATTTGTGAAGCCCAATCACAAACTGATTGTTATTGTATGTTTGCTTCAACTTCCCTACAGGTTGAAAAGTGATTAGAATTGCTTTCTGATCTCCTATTCAGGTTTATTCTTACTACATTATTATTATTTCTAAAGTATTTCAACTGAATTGTAAGTCACTATGTGCACTGAATCTACTTATCTCAATGTACATTTCGAAGTTGCTATGGTGAGTTGACGGATAACAAAGATCAAGATAACTTAGTTTGCACTGATTTTTTTAAATTATTTTTATTTTTATTAAAGTAATTAGTTTTATTAAGGTAAATTGGTTTATAATACTGTATATGATTCAGATACATAGGATCACACCTTTTTAGGTACCTGTTACCACACAGTACTATTCTCTGCATTCTTATTTGCAGATCAAGCTTAAAATTTGACACAAATTGTTTTTACACATGAATAAAAAGATGCTGAGAGTGACTAAGTAATTTACCTAAGATTATACAACTAGCAAATTGTCAAATTAGGATTCTAAAATCTATGCTATTACTACTACACTTCTATACTCAGCACCTAAGAGGTATATGCCAGGGTGCATCAGCAGTCAGTGAAGCAGAATGAACTCAAAGGAAAGAAAAGAAGAGATATCTGCCCTAAAAGCAATTTTATATGGCATGACATTAAATAAACCTTGAATGACCAGTGTTTTTCTCCTCTCAGGTTTTTTTTTTTTTAAGATTTATTTATGCATACAAGCTGGGGTACAGGCCAGAGGCGTGGGATGGCGAGAGGGTTCACCAGAGACAGAGTGGGGAGCAGAACAGGCAGATCGATGGAAACACACTGCTGAGGGGAGCAGTGGGGCGAGGCAAGAGAGGTCTGCCGTGCCATGTGGTATTCTCCCCCCGCTGGGCATCGAACTAGCTTCACTGCTGCTGACAGCTCCACAGCGCAGAGCTTAATGGCTGCACCACCAGGAAGGGCCTTCCTCTCAGTTTTATTTATAAAAATGTATTCTCTGGGGGAATGGTTTAGTAGAATTTTGGACAAAAACTTGCAGTAGGTAGAAAGAGATATGTACAATGAATGAAATGTCCCAGGAACTCTGAGAAACAGGCGAATCGTTATCTGAGTAATCACCATTAGTGACGCCATAACTCTCTCTCTTAGTATCAAGTACACAGTGCCATAAACTGACCTTTACTTTTTAAGCTGTGAGGATATCGAGAGCAAAGGTATTCTCTGAATCGATATTTTCAGGGTTTTGCTGAATACTTATTACACAGCACGGATGAACTAATGAATAAATGAATGGACCTAATATGTAAATTAATTAAAGAAAAAATATTTATTAATTTAGTTTCATTATCAGTCTTCTGTAATTTGAAAGTCACTAAAAAACACAAATATCCTGGGGCCTCCCCAGTGGCGCAGCAGTTAAGCGCTGCGCTGTGGAGTTGCCGGCAGCGGCGAGGCCGGGGAGAATCCCACATGGTGCAGCAGACCTCTCCTGCCTTGCCTGCTGCTCCCTTCAGCAGTGTATTTCTGATCTGCCTGTTCTGCTACCTGCTCTGTCTCTGGTGAGCCCTTTCGCCACCCCACGCCTTTGGCCTGTACCCCAGCTTGTATGTATAAATAAAAAAATAAATCTTTAAAACAAACAAACAAACAAACACAAATATCCTTAAAATGAGAACTCAGAATTAAGTGTTCATCAAGGCAAGATAAATTTTTAAACCGAAGCACCAAATAAGTAAAGATCAGTCTCATCAGTACCATGAGTGAGAAAAAAAAGCATGAAAGTACATCTAATAATACTGTTATAGTAACAGCTTTTTAAAAACTATAAAAACCCATAATCCCACTGTCTAAGCAATTTACCATTTACCCAAGAGAAAGTTATTATTATTACTCTTAATATTTTGTAGTGTCACTGCTTATAAATCTTAATTGATTCTTTATAGTTAACAGAAATATAAATAAAGTAAAATATATAAGATGAAATTAAAGTTAAAAGAAAATAAAATTCAAAAGGACAACAGGGTGGGGATAGTGAAAGGGTCTCAAATTTGTTAAGAGGTGCAGCTGTTCAAACCTTGAGAGGAGCATTCAATAAGAGGATATACTAAGAAATTCTTAGAAGTGAGCTCCATTAAATATTGGAAAGCAGTAAATAGATGAGACATGGAAGCAGAAAGAATCCATTGGAAAGGCATTATTGTACATAGAGAGCCAGGGAATAGAAAAGAGACACTCTTGATGTACGGAGTGAAGGTAAATACAAAAAGGTGTTTTAGTTCTTTGAGAACACAGTGACAAATATGTTAAGACTCAGTTTCTGAACAGAAATATTAGATAGCACTTGAACTCACAAGATAGGTAGAAGACCAACTCAAATATAACAGCACAAGTATCACTCAGGACACATGTAAGGTATCAGAGAGTTCACTAATTTAAGGTGAGCTTTTACTATTATAATTTTGGGATAACATTTTCACTCCTCCATATGTGCAAATGTTAATTTAAGGTGTTTTAAGTCTCTCCTCAAACAGGCCTCCAACTTGCGGCAGTAAATACAGGCTTCCTCCTAGACCTGGGGTACAGTTGGGACCATATTAGGATATGAAATAGTCTGAACTGTAAGGATTGGAAGAAAACTGGGATAGGGAATAGCACATTCATTTCCCTAAGGTCTGCTCTCAAAGGGAAAATTCAGGAACATTCTGGTCATACTTAGGCATCTGCGCCAGTTTGATTAATTCAGACTTATGAACAACAAATTAATTCACTCTAATAAGCTTTCTCACTTGTGTTTTCTGAAAATTTTTAAAAATCAGATTGAACTATCAAAATAGACAGATTTTATTTTGTATATAGACAGAGACTACGGACGTCACTAAATATATTATTGAAAATCTTCTGAAATTTTAAAGTATTATTTAAAATCAGGGAATTAAAGCAAGGTAAAATATACTTGTACAGTCTTTTCATTTTAAAATGTTACTTTTAAATGTCTTTTTAAATTAACTTTCAACTTTATCAGAAAACTGTACTTGATATTAAACCCCTGTCTTTGTAGGGACCTAAAAATATAATATTAATATTCATTACAATTATATTGAATTATAATAATTACAATTATACTATAAAATTACGATAATACCATTAATGGCATTTACAGTGACTTTTTTGGAGGAAATCTGCTCCCCTAAAGAATGTGGCTTATTATTTTATGGTAGTCATAAAAGATAACAATTGACAGATAAGAAGCTTGCACTTTTGGTGATTTAATTTTCTTATTGTGGGCCCTATAAGTTCTAGGAGTTTTGAAGCATAACTAATATTTTGCACGCTTTCAAACACTTACATACTAAAGAAAATTGTTTGTATTTTAAGGAAAGACCAGACTCGTAATTTCTTAAGTCACACAGAAGAAATTTGCTACCAGCCAGTAATTTTCTGAAATGTAAGTGGAATGTGTTTAAATTAACATTCATGATATAAAACTTTGAATTTCTGAATGTCAAGTCTTACCTGTTTAAACAAGAAAAAAAATTTCATAAAAAAGAACATTAGGGAATAAGGCCTTGCCTCTTGTTCCTCTTGATTTTTTTTTTTTAAAAGTTTCTTCGGGGGCCTCCCTGGTGGTGCAGCGGTTGGGCGCTGCGCTGTGGAGCTGTCGGCAGTGAGTTCGATGCCCAGCCTGGGAGAATCCCACATGGTGAGGCAGACCTCTCCTGCCTCTCCTGCTGCTCCCCTCAGCAGTGTATTTCTGATCTGCCTGTTCTGCTCCCTGCTCTGTCTGAAGAAAAAAAAAAATTTAAAAAGTTTCTTTGACCTGGGGCCTTCCTGGTGGTGCAAGGGGTTAAGTCTCAGCACCATGAAGCTACTGGCAACCACTGTAGTAGGAGTTCGATTCTGGGCCAGGGAGCTTCCCACATGGCACAACAGATCTTTCCTGTCTTGCCCACTGCTCCCCTCAGCAGTGTACTTCAGTAGATCCACCTGTTCTGCTCCCCACTTCCTGTCTGGTCAATCCTCTCACCACCCCCCACCTCTGGTCTACACCCCAGCTCTTGCATGCATATTAAATAAATCTTTTAAAAAAAAGTTTCTTCGAGCAACTTAATATAAATTTCAAAAATAAAGCATGATTTTTTTTTTTTACTTTGGTTACATGTGAATGATTCAAATGCTTTTATCTTCTCATATGCAGGAAAATTAAATAAAATTGACATTATCAAAGCAAAATGACTTCACGGTGACTGTGGACCAATGGAAAATGTATCAGTTCAATTCCACCAGTCATCCCAATGTAGAGCTTTCCTATGAAAACTTTCGTAAGCCAAGATGCATAAAGCACTTAATAGTAAATTATATGGAAAAAATGTTGAAGGTTCCAATACCCAAAAATAACCTATCTAAACATATCAAATAAAATACTTAAAACCAACCAGAACACTAACATATAATAAAAGTAAAAAATGTTATGATAGTCTGTATAATGCAGTTTCTGTAAGGGAGCTCATGACACCATTCTTGCCGCTCTAGATGTGTGCTACTTCAGAGAAGTTCTTGTAAAACCAGTAGTGAGTGCTATTTTCACTTTCCTCCTCCTGTTCTAAAAGTAAAAATCTTCAAATTTCTTTCAATTAGCAAAATAAGTATTCATGTAGGTCTTTTTTTTTTTTTTAAGATTCATTCATTTATTTACCTATGCATAGAAGGACTGGGGTGTAGGCCAGAGGTGCCCAGAATGAGAGGATTCACAAGAGACAGAGTATTTGAACAGAACAGGCAGCTCTACTGAAATACACTGCTAAGGGGAGCAGCGGGTGAGACAGGAGAAGTCTGTTGGACCATACGTGAGTTAGCTCCCTGGCCAGGGATCACACTCAGGCTGCAAAGGTAATAGCGTGATAGCTCTGAGACTTAGGCCCTACTCCACCAGGGAGGTCCCTAACACGAGTCTTTTGCAAAAGTGAGGTAATATAATGTAAATTTTGAAAAGCAGGTGATATCTATGTGTTAATAATCTTTCCGACATCCCCTTCCCTAGCTAAACTCTGAAAGTAAACAGTTATAAAAACTTAGTATGTATTCATACTCATAAATCTACACGTTTATTTCAGAATAGCATCTGGGTGGGGAGTACTGATGTTGTGTTACTTAATTTTACAAATGTCAGGGTCTACTATCGGTAATAATCTGCACATTTTTTTCCTACTTAAAACTTCACAGGAGTAATAATACATCATTAAGTTCTTTCTTCCTAAACTTGCTCTTTATTTTAGAACTCTCTGTACTAAATGTTAATGAAACCCAAAGTATCTACTTTTCTGAAAATCTCCTTATATACAAGAATTACATCTAAAACAAATGTAGCCTCCTTACTGTTTCCACAATTAGTCATAAAGAAACGCACTTCAGGAAAATAATCCAGAATCAAAGTACTTTCTAAATGCATAAACTTTGTTATAACTACTATTTTCATTCATATTAATTTTAATGAGTACTCTCAAATTTATCACTACACTTGCATATAACCTTATTTAATGTTTGTATAACAAGTCTGATTTTAAGAACTATTATAATGGATGTTAGTGAGACTTAGTATGGTGATCATTTCTCAATGCATATAAATATCAAATCAATTTGTTGTGCACCTGAAACTATAATAATGTTATTTCCCAATTATACCTCAATAAATAAAAACTATTAAAATGTTCATTTTGGAGATCAGCAGTAATTGTCCCACATGGTCTCAAAATTAGAGTGTAACAAAGACCAAAATCAGTACAACAAAATGGTCCCACGCACCTGCAAATATCCCAGTAAGAAGTAGCAAGAATTTAAATTATAAGCGTGGAATAAAAATAAAAAAGGACTAACATATTTCAGTGACCTTAAATTTTTATCACCCCTCTGAATCATTATATTCATCTGTCGATAAAAATTATTTATAAGGTTTCCACATCTTGATATATTTAGTTCTCTCACTCTGACACATTTTCTGGATCATTACAGCCTAATTGTACCAGGTACTCCTTGTCAGAAGCTGTGGCATTTATCTGTGAAACAACACATCTTCTAATTGACCTCTATTTAAGCACCTTGCCAAAAAATTGACAATATTGGCTCACAATATGCTGACTGTACACAAGACATGTAAGCTACTTTTAATTGGTGATATTAAGTTGAAAGCTTTATAGATTGATAAAATGTGAATGGAGACATCCTCTAAAATCAGCCCTGGCTCCCCAAATGTGCAAATATTTGAGGATATATTCACATGTTTATCTTATATAGAAATGCTTGTCTTATATATTACATACATTATGCTATATATATATATATAATATTATTATATTATACTATATATAATATATACTATATATATTATTATATTATATATATATATATATATATACATATACTTCCTGCTTTAAAAGACCTTATCTGGGCCTCCCCGGTGGCGCAGCGGTTGAGCGCTGCGCTGTGGAGCTGTTGGCAGCGGCGACGCGAGTTCGACGCCTGGCCGGGGTGAATCCCCCATGGTGCGGCAGACCTCTCCTGCCCTGCCAGCTGCTCCCCTCAGCAGTGTATTTCTGATCTGCCTGTTCTGCTCCCCACTCTGTCTCTGGTGAACCCTCTCGCCGCCCCACTCCTCTGGCCTGTACCCCAGCTTGTATGTATAAATAAAATAAAAAAAATTAAAAGAGCTTATCTATCAGTTCAGATTACATCAGGCAAGAATACACATAAAGAAATATATTAGTTAGCCAAGAATTTGAAATAAATGCCCACTGACAGATGATTGGATAAGAACATGGCATATATAAAATGTAATACTAATCCACTACAGAAAAGATGAAATCCTGCCATCTGCAGCAACATGAGTGGACCTAGATAGTACTATGCTTAATGCAGTCAGTCATATGCATTCACTCATGGGTGGTATATAGAAAACCAAAGAGATGGATGAATTAAATAAAAGAAAAATAAACTTTAGATTCTAATATTAATTAGTGGTCACAGAAAAGGAACAGGAAAGGGGAATGGATAAACTGGATAAAGAAGAACGATAAGTTGAATGGTGATGGGTAGAACTGAATTTATGTAGTATATGAACATGTTGATATTTTTTCTAACAAAATTAACCTCTTTTTGATATTTCTATTTTTTTATTGTGGTAACATTGGTTTACAACAATGTGTATGATGTAGAGATACAGGATCTTCAGTTGGATGTTACCACATCATACCCACCACCACAACATCTACTGTAATCCACCACAGTACATTGTGTCACCTCCCTTCTGCAGCTGTACCCCCCTTCTCCCCTTCAGGTAGCCTGTGGCACTCAAATAAATAGACTGTGGTTTTGGTTTGTTTTTGTCTGATCTGTTGTTTTTCTCTCTAAAAGCCACATATAAGTGAAACCATCAAGTACTTTTCTTTCTTATTTCACTTAGCATAACAGCCTCCAGTTACATCCATGTTGCCACAAATGGCAAGTTTCTTTCTTTTTTCCTTTGCTCTAATAGTATTTAGTGCAAGAAAATAGTATTTTCTTTCGCAAATAATCGTTTCCATTGTGTATATATATCACATCTTCTTAATCCACACATCTGTCATTGGCCATTTAAGTTGTTTTCATAACTTTACTATTGTAAATACTGATACAATTAACATAGGTGCATATGTATGTGTATACACATTTATATCCTTGCATTCTACCAATAGATACTTAGGAGTAGAATTGCTGGGCCATATGACAGATATATTTTTAATACTTTGAGAAATCTCCACAGTGTAATCCAGAATCACTCTACATTCCCACTAACAGTATAAAAAGGGTTCCTTTTGCTCCACATCTCTGTCAGCACTTGTTTCTATGAAGCAAACATTACTCTAATACCAAAACCAGACAAAGACAACACAAGAAAAGAAAACTACAGACCAATCTCTCTAATGAACAGTGATGCAAAAATACATAACAAAATATTAGCCAATAGGATCCAACAATGAATCCAAAAGATAATACAGCACGACCAAGTGAGATTTATTCTAGGGACACAGGGATGGTTCAACATCTGAAAATCAATCAATGTATCCAACACATCAACAAAAAGAAAAATAAAGACCATATGATCATATCAATAGATGCTGAGAAAGCATTTGACAAAGTGCAACATCCATTCATGATAAAGGCCCTTGAAATCTTTGGGATAGAAGGAACATACCTCAACATAATAAAAGTCATATATGACAAACTCACAGCCAATATTATCCTCAACAGTGGCCTTTCCCCTAAGATCAGGAACAAGGCAAGGATGTTCACTCTCACCATTGCTTTTCAATATAATACTGTAAGTCCTAGCCAGAGCAATAAGACAAGAGAAAGACATTCAAGGGATCCTAATAGGAAAAGAAGAAATTAAACTGTCTCTATTTGCAGATGATATAATATATATACAAAAACCTAAAAACTCCATAGAAAAACTACTCAAGATTATAGACCAGTTCAGTAAGGTAGCAGGATACAAAATCAACGCACAAAAATCAGTAGACTTCCTATAAGCAAACACCCAGTCTGAAGAAGAAGAAATTAAGAGATTCATCCCCTTCAAAATCGAAACAAAAAAAATCAAATATCTGGGAATAAATCTGTTTCTGGTCTTTTTAATACAGGCCATTCTCATGGGACTCCGATGGTAACTCATTGTGGATTGGAGTTGCATTTCCATAGTGATAAGTAATAATGAGCAATTTTCAAGTGCCTGTTGGCCAGTGTGTGATGTTTACCTTTTCTTTCTTTCTTTTTTAACATTTTAAAAGGACAGGTTTATTAGGAAAAGGAGAAATTTGCATAGTCACAGGCAGGCAGGGAGGCAAGCAGCCTTGGTGTTTATCTTTATTGATGTAGCAAATTTCATGCACAATTTCTATCTCACATAGCATACAACTGTTTTCTATCATTATTTAAATGATTAGGGCAAGTTTCTTCTCTAGAAAGTTTTTCTTCTGTATAAAAATACTGATCACTGCATATTTTCATCCCCTTTATTCTGAATGATGATGTTGTTTTTCTTTTTTTGTACAACACATAGCTGTCTAATCCAATGGATCAGGTCAATTCTCTTCTTAGCTGAATTTTGTTTTTCAACAAAGACTGAATTTGAGGGATCTAGATGATTTGTGCTCTGTCAACTATTTATAATTTGAGGAAACTGTGGAAGAAGAAATAGCACTAAGTGGAGGTTGCAATTTGAAAACCTGGGATCCTATAATTCTGCTAAAGAATAGAGGTGATCTTTTAGTTTTTCTCTCTCAGTGACAAAGTTCAAACATTTCATTATATCTTCTACAAGGAAGGAAGAACAAGAATCACTCTGCACATCACCTTCCTCTCTGTTTCACAATTTTCTTCAATTTTGCTTTTATGCGAGACTAAGAGTCTCACATAGATTATTTTCCCCGCCTTGTGCTGTCACTTTTATTGTTCCCTTTCTTGGTTGTAGTTGCTGCTTTATGAATTACTTTTGACCATTCTGTTAATGTTTTAGAGAAGAGAATTTATGTGATGCTATTTCAATCATTTTCTTCCAATTAGGTAATGATCCCCATGAGTCTTGCCTTAAATGTGAGTACAGGGACCAATTCATATTTAGTTAATGATGAATAAGTCATGACATAGTGAGAGGTCAGTAACATCTACTTCAACCTTCATATAACATTTTTCCCATTTTCATGAATTGTATTCTAGTTTTAATTATCTCATTAGAGAAGAATATAATTAGGCGCTAAATCATATTTTCATAGTTTTCAAGTGGGAGCCTTATATAATTTAGTGTAAATCATTTTCTTTTTAAAATTTTATTTGAATTTAAGTTTTGAGTAACCCTTGTTATTTCTTTGGTGGTGAAATGAATTTTTCATAAAATTATAGCATGCATAACTTATATTCTAAAAGTCATACAGGATCCAACCATCTTTGAAATTGTAGAATATTCCACAGGATGTTTGGCAAGTGGTCACCTGAATGTGGGTAAGATACTTCATCATCTCCTGTGGCAGCCCAAACTGCCTTTTATCTGATTTTTATAACAGTCTTATGTTTACCCATACTTTGCATTCCTTCAGTAGACACCTAATATTCTTTCAGAGGATAAAATTATCAATATTTGAAGGAAACACTCATATCTTCTCTTTCTTAAGCTAAATTCTGGGCATTAATTTATATAAAAGGTCTCAAGTACCTTCCCCATTTTAGTATCTCTGACTAGAACACATCTGGCAGTAATAAAGCCACGTTAAAGTGGAGCCCTACATTAAAAACACAGTATTTAAATTATGTCTTCACCTATAAAGAATATTAGTCTCACTCTAGATAAAAGTGTGGGGTTGTCCCCTTATTTTCATGTTAATCATCGCAGGCTCAGGGTTTTAGCACTTTAGTGGTCATTCAGACCGTTAACAAAAATTATGGTCACTGCTTAAAAAAACATTGCTGCCAAGAGCGAATTAGTCTCTTCTTAAATTTTATGTTGTTGGTTTCATGTTCCAATTTACTTTCTCACACCAATTACTGTTGAATTTTATTTAACAAAAAATTTAACCACCAGGATAGACAGGGAAACCTATTTTGTCATTATTGCAATATATTTTTTTTATTTTTGTGTAGAAGAACTGGGATGCAGGCAGATGTGCAGATAGTGAGAGGATTCACCAGAGACAGAGTGGGGAGCAGAGCAGGCGGATTTACTGAAATACACTGCTGAGGGGAGCAGTGGGCAGGACAGGAGAGGTCTGCTGTGCCATGTGGGTTAGCTCCCTACCTGGGAATTGAATACAGGCCTTCCTGGTGATAGTGCTGAAACTTAACCCTTAGGCCACCAGGAGGCCCTATTGCAATTATTATTCCCTCATACTTTATGTTATACTAGATTTGAAGTGTCTGTAATCATTCATTAGTCAAGTATTTTATAATTAGAATAGAAGCAGAGATGGAGGAAAAAGAGAGACACATAATAACAAAAAGAACCTGAGGGAAAAGGATGGAGAAAAAAAGAAAAATAAAGGAAAGTAGCTAGTATATGTAGCATAAAGTGGTGGTATACTTCAATTTCTTTATGCAACCCAAATTCACAGAGATTTAGCAAATTTCAAAACAGTGAAAGGTGCAACCTAATTAAAATTATTGTAATTCTGCCTCCTCACATTAATTTTTGTAGCAAGCTATTAAGCATAAACAAATACATAAATATGTTGTTGTCTTTGTATTTACTTTTCATTTTTCTCAGATTGCTCAAAGTGCTTATCACAGACCTTATTATCCTCAGACATACATGCGTAATTCAAGGAGGAAACAATTTCTATATAGGTGATTTTTTTCTTTATCACTTTAGGCTAAGACCTAAAATTCTGTTTTATTAAAGATGACAGTAATGCAAAAAATGGAAAGGTGATGGGAGCAATAATTAAAAATAACTAAATGCTATGTGAAACAATAGGACAGAGATGAGCAGAAGAGACATGAGAAAGATTTAAAATAAATATGAACAAGTGGGATATTGATAAGATATATAACATAAATGTAATATGACGATAGTTAACATAAAGGCCGCATTTGAATATTTTGAAATTGAGAAATATAACTAAGATGTGAAAGTAACTTCAAGAACCACAAAACACATTGTTTGAGGGTACAAACATGGATCTGGTGGATAAATTAGTCCTGAAAAACTAATGCCCAGCATAGTGATTATAGTCAACAATACGGATATAAATGTCAAAGCTGTTGAGTGACTATATCTTAATTTCTCCCACCACAGGAAAGAAAAGATAGAGATTGATCAACTGCCTCCACACACTGCCGCCATCACTGGCTGGGCCCCCAGGCTTGCATGGGGAAGCAGACTCTCGGGCGCTCTAGGGGAAGGAACCATTTCCACTCATGCACCCCAACTGTTACCGGTTGACTTCCCGGATGGGAGGTTAGCCACCAGGAACAAGTTACACCCCCAGGTGACTGCCCTGGGGCTTTTAGGCACTGAAGAGAGCCCGGATTGATTGACTGCCTCCATACACTGCCACCATCGCCAGCTGAGCCCCCAGACTTGGTTGGGGAAGCAGACTCTTGGGCTTCTAGGAGAAGGAATTGTCCCCACTCGCGCACTCCAACTGATACCGGGTGAGTTCCTGGACGGAAGTTTAGTCTCTGGGAGCAAGTTACACCCCCCAGGCGACAGCTCCAGGGCTTTTAGGGACTGAGGAGAGTCCAGATTGATTGACCGCCTCCACACACTGCCGCCATCGCCGGCTGGGTCCTTGCTCAGGGAAGCAGACTCTCAGGCACAAGGAACCGTCCACACTCCATTTGTACCGGGTGAGTTCCTGGATGGGAGATTAGCTGCTGGGAACAAGTTACACCTCCAGGCGACTGGGGTTTCGAGGGACTGAGGGGAGCCCGGATTGAATGACTGCCCCCACTCTGCTGCCATCTCCGGCTGGGCCCCCAGGCTTGCTCAGGAAAGCAGACTCCTGGGCATACTAGGAAAAGGACCACTGTACAATGCCCAATCCAACTGAGTGCCAGGCCAGGAGGATGGCCTACACAGAGCAAGTTAAGCCCCTGGCCTCTGGCCTTGGGTTTTCAGACCTGACTCTAGCATGCACTGGAGGAGGCCTCATGCCTACACCACCACCTCCATCACCACTGCCAATACTGGCTCTGAGTAGTAGCACTAGTGGGTGCAATAGGGGAAAATGCCATTGTTGCCTACTGAAACTGAAAAAGTGAGTCCCAGTTGGGTAGGATAGCCTGCGGGGAGCTAGTGCAGACTGGACACAGCCCTTAGTGCTAGGGTTCTCTGAACTGAGTAGAACTGGCACTGAGAACACCAACCATCACAATCCCTGGTAAAGCACAGCCTCTACATCACTGTTGGAGCCCAGGACCATACAACCACCTCTGGACCTTTGGAGTCAAAACAGAGGAAGAGGATTTCTACAAGACAACATACCCACAGCATCACTACCCAGTAGTGGTTTGGCCTAACAGGACCAGAATTGATCAGACCATCAGCCCTTGACATCCAGGAAGGAGTACCCCAAAGAGATGCCTGCCATTGCCAGTGACACAATTTCCCAACAATTACAACAAATCAGAAGACAAACAGGGAAAAAGAGAAACACAAATAACCAAGCAAGCCCTCAGGGGAAGGACACACCACGAAAAGAAAATCAAGCATTAGAACTCAACAATAATGACATGGAAGAGCTCTGCCTCTCAGAGAATTTAAAATCATCATACGTAAGGAAAAAAATGAAATGAAAAAAATAATTAACAATCTGAAGAATGAAATTGAGACCCTAAAGAAGGAGACTAAGAGTTTAATAGAAGAACTAAAGAACTCTGGGAAAAGCCATGGAAGCAGAATTGATCACATGGAAGACCCTATCAGCAATCTCAAAGATTCAAATATTAAAAGAATCAAAAAGGAAAAGGAAATAGAAGCATGAAGGAAAATGAAATAACAATTCGAGAACTATCTGACACCAGGAAGAAAGGAAATACAAGAGTTATAGGAATCCCAGAAGGAGAGGAGAGGGTCCAATGAGCAGAGAAAATATTTAAGGAGGTGATAGAAGAAAACTTCCCAAGTATGAAAATAAACATACAAGAAGCAAAAAGAACTCCAAATTACCATGATGTTTGAAGAACTACACCTAGGCACATGATAGTAAAACTCACGCAAGTACAAGATAAGGAAAAAATATTGAAGCTGACAAGGGGGAGGAAACAAATAACGTATAAAGGAAAACCAATCAGGATGACATCAAACTTCTCCAAAGAAATGATATGGGCAAGAACAATGGAGGGACATATTCAACAAACTCCAAGACAATAAATGCCAACCGAGAATACCCTGCAAAGATCTCCTTCCTCTATGAAGAAAGCATAAGGACTTTCCCAGACAAACAGAGACTTCAGAAATTCGTCATGACTAAACCCCTACTCCGAAAAATACTACAAGAAATCCTAAAGCCAAAACCAACAGAGGAATGAAAAAGAAGATCAGAATAAAACAAGGAATAGAAGCACAAAAAGACAAATAGAATGGCAAATATAGATGCCAAGGTATCAATATTACCTCTAAATGTAAATGAACTAAACTCATCAAAAAAAAAAAAAAAAAAGGACACAGTAGCAAGATGGGCCAAAAAACAGAAACCAACCTTCTGCTGTCTACAGGAAACACATTTAGCCACAAAAGATAAACACATATTCAAAGTAAAGGCTGGGAAACAATCCTACAAACAAATGGACCAAAAAAGAAGGCAGGGACAGCTATACTTATATCAGACAAAATAGACTTCAAACTAAAAAAGGTAAAAAGAGATATAGATGGTCACTACATCATGATAAAGGGGACAATTCAGCAAGATGATATAACCCTCATCAACATATACTCCCCAAATGAAGGAGCACCAAAATATATAATTATTATCATCCCTGAAAACAGATATATATAGTAGGAGATCTCAACACCCCACAGATATAGTATATCTCAACACCTCACTCTCACCAATGGACAGATCAACAAGACAAAAAAAAATAAACGATTACACTAAAGCTCTAAATAAGGACCTAGACCACATGGGGCTAACATATCTATAGGGCACTACATCCCCCAAAATCTGAATACACATAGATTGTATTTAGATGATAAAAGAAATAGAAGATATAGAAATTTTTTAAAAGATCAGACATCATGACCAGGTGGGAATTATTCCAGGAAAACAAGAGTAGTTCAACATCTGAAAATCAGTCAATGTAATTCATCACATCAACAAAAGAAAAAACTTATATGATCCCATCAATAGATACAGATAAAACATTTGATAAGATTCAACATCCATTTATAATTTTAAAAACCTTCAAAAAAAGCCAACTGGGATTAGATGACACATATCTCAACATGATAAAAGTCATATACAAGAAATTCATAGTTAACACCATGGTGAAAGACTGAAAGCTTTTCCTACGAAATCTGACACAAGGTATTCACCACCATTATTCAACATAGTATTTGAAGACTTAGCTAGAGCAAACAGGAAAGACAAAAATATAGAAGGAACCCAAATTGAAAAAGAAAATAACAAAGCTATCAATATTTGCTAATGGGACTATAATGTACACAGCAAACCATAAAGACTCCATCAAAGAACTGAAATGATATATCAATACAGTAAAGTAGCAGTGCACAAAATAAATATATACAAATCAGTTGTGTTTCAAGATGCAAATAGCAAGCTAGAAGAGAAAAAAGCAAGAAAACAATTCAAAACTGTATCTGAAGAGTTAAATACCTAAGAGTAGTCTTAACAAAGGAAGTAATGGATTATAGAGTGATAACTAGAAGTCATTGTTAAAAGAAATGAAAGACACAAGTAAACAGAAATATATTCTATGCTCATGAATTGCAACAATTAAAATATTGTTAAAACAGCCATCTTACCCAAAGCAATGTACAAATTCAGTGCAAACACTGTAAGACTCCGTGTCATTCTTCAAAGATATAGATCAAATATTATTGAAATTAAGTGGAACCACAAAAGTTAAAGCAATCATGACAAAAAAAGAAGAATGGTGGTATCATACCCACAGACTTAAAAATAAACTACAAAGCTACAGTAATCAAAAAGTATGGTATGGAACCCAAAAAAGTCACATAGACCAATGGAATAGAATTGAGAGCTCAGAAAAAGACTCATGACTCTATGGACAGTTAATCTAAGGACAGTTAATCTATGGACAGTTAATCTATGGACAGTTAATCTATGACTCTATGGACAGTTAATCTATTTGTTCATCTAAATGAACAAAGAATACACATTGGAAAAAGGAGAATCTCTTTTACAAATGGTGAAGGGAAAAGCTGGACTGTCCTTGCCGAAAAAAAAAAAAAAGAAATTAGATCACCTCATTCTTCACATAAAAATTAACGTAAACTCAAAGTTACCCTGTATTTATGATGTGAAACCATAAAATTCATTAAAGAAAACATAGGCAAAATACTCCAAGGTTGGTTTCAGTGATGACTTTGTGGCTTTGTCTCCACTAGCAATAGAAACAGAAATAAATATAAAGAAATTGTACTGTATCCAAATAAAAAGCTTCTGCACAAAGGAAAAATAAAAATATCGAATCGTCTCACTTATAACAGGAATATAGGGGAACCGAATGCAAGCACGACAATCAGCGAGAGGGTGGAGGACTGGGGCTCAGAACGGGGGACAGGGGAGCACAGGGGACTGTGGTGATGGAACACGGGTGAATTGGTGGTGGGAAACCGATGGGGAATATACAGTAATGTAAAAGACATAAATAAAAATAACAATTATAAAAAAAAAAGCTTCTGCACAGCAAAGAAACTATCACTAAAACAAACAGACACCTTACTAAATGGAAAAACAAAATATTTACACATCATACTCTTAGAAAGGACTTGTATCCACTATATATAAAGAACTAACTCTTACAATTCAATAAATAAATAAATAACCCAATCAAAAAATAGAGCTAAACAGCCATTTCTCCAAAGAGGTCATGGTCAACAGTCTCATGAAACAATACTCACCATCACTTATCATCAGGGAAAAGCAAATCAAAACACAAAATATATCATCTCACACCTGTGAGAAAAGACCAGAAATGACAAATCTTTGTGAGAATGTGGAGAAAAAGAAAGATCTGTACACTGTTGGTGGGAATACAGACTAGTCCACCCCCTATGGGAAACAATGGGGAGGTTTTTCAAAATACTAATAAGAGATCTGCCATATAATACAACAAATCCATTCCAGGTATCTACCTAAAGAAGGCAAAAACAATAATTCATGCAGAACTATTTATAATAGGCAAGTATGGAAACAGTGTAACTGCTCATCAATTGATGACTGAATAAAAATGGTACATATACACAATGGAATACTATTCAGCATTCAAAGAAGATAAACACATGCAATTCGCAGCGACATGGATGGAATTAGAGGGAATCATACTCAGTGAAATAAGCCAGAAAGAAAAAGAAAAATATCGAATGGTTTCACTTATAATAGGACTATAGGGAGGCCGGGTGGGAGAGAGACACTCAGCGGTGGTGGGGGGAGAGGGAGGATAAGGGCACAAAATGGAAGAGAGGAGAATACAGGGAACCATGGAGATGGATCACAGGTGAATTGGTGGTGGGCTGCCCAAGGGGAATACAAAATGTAAAAGACATAAATAATAATAATAATAAAAAAATATGTAGTTACTATAAAAAATGATATGGTATATTTACATGTACACAATGGAATACTACACAACTATTAAAAATGAAGAAATCTGGCCATTTGTGACAACGTGGATGGAACTGGAGAGGGTTATGCTGAGCAAAATATGTCAGAAAGGGAAAGATAAATATCAGATGATTTTACTTATGTATGGTATATGGAAAACTAAAAGGAACATTTAAAATAAAAACAAAACAAAGCCCCGACATTTGACTGAAGAACTGAAGTCAACAGAAGTGAAGGTGGCAGTGGGGGACAAAGGAAGATGAGCACCAATGGTATATGGTGGGGGATTATGAGGGTTTTGGTTGTTGGTGTGCTGTGGTAACATACATCTGAAAAGGTATAATCCTATATCACTAAGACTTATACAGATAGTGTTGTAAATCAATGTGACCTCAAAATAAATCCCCCCCCCAAAAAAGAAAAAAGACAATAAGTGGAATAAGCCAATTAAAATAAATCTTTAGGAATAGTATAAGTGACCAGTGATGAGCACTGAACCCATAACACATAGAACCAATCTTATTACTAAATAAATTAGAAATAATGATTTTAGAATATTATAAATTGAAACAAAAATTGGAAAAACAAAAGTTTAGAAATAACTAATTTAGAGAAGAGTTGGGTTTTAAAAAGCCAAAGACTGGAATTTTTCACAGAAAAGACATATCTTGTTAATGGTCACATGGAAGAGTTAGTATAGATTTTGGTAGAAATTGAATTTGCATCTTTGATATTGTACTTACTAGCTGAGAGTCTTAGAGCAGATATTGACTATCTGAAACTGAGTTTCATTTTTCTAAATTGGGTTAATAATACTCATTTTACAAGATTTTTCATAAAGATCAAATGAGGTAATATAGGACAGCTTGGAACAAAACAGTGATTGGCAAAGACTCTGCCCACTGCCTTCAAGTAAAAATGTTTTAATTTCTCAATAATTATTAACTCCTTTCTCTCTTCCTTACTGTACATCTTTATAGTCTATATATTTTGAGTAAAGTCATGGCACGTGCACCTTTTATTTGGAAAAACTTCTATTTAAAGTGGAAAGTGTTAAGAGTCATGTTCTACCACTTAACACTATCTAGAAATCTCTTGGAGAGCATCAAACACACAAGCTTGACTAGTTATAAATTACCATTTTTTGCTTATTGTGAAATTCATGAAACTGCTCAGGATTAGCAGGGCTTGTTTCACTTGTCGAAAAAACATATTGAAAATCCCTGAGATAGCTAAACACAGATAACATTGGAAACAAGTGTCAGTTCTAACACAAGGTACCAATTTGCTTTTCAAAGTGATTAGGTTGTTGGCAGGGATTAGCCAAACAATTTATATATTTCTTACTTCCAGTCAGGCAGCATCTGGTTTGCAATGGAAGATTGAACATTTATCTGCCTTTCTCTACCTCCAACTGTCCTTCCCATATGTACTCACAGAAGTAAAGGAAACTTCTAAATCAAATTAATAAAACAACAGACCATGAGGCAAAATATGGTGATTTTCTTTCATTAGCCAGAGGTCGAAGAGCAAACAAGTCTTCTCCTAGCACAAGTGATGATGCCAGCAAAACAACAGTCATACAGGTTTGCTCACTGGCTCTACCTCTTTATTACTTCGGTTCACTATTCTACCTTTGGAAATCACTGAACACAAACAAGGTAAACTTGTTCTGCATCCAGTGAGTTCCATTTTTCTGAGCAGGGGATCCTCCTGACATACCTTCTAAAGCTATTACAAAGGTATGATCCAGACAATAGTGAAGGGTACGCAGGAAGTCCCAACACCATCAAGTCCAGGAATTGTATGAAATGTATGTACTCCCTGTCTTCTTAGGGAAAGTTACCAGGACAGATTCATAACACCCCTCTTAGCAGCTAGATCTGGGTAACAGCTATTAGTTAACAACTGATCTATATGACAACTGATTAGTTGGCATCACAGATGACTCATCATCTACTAATCTCAATTCAGGTGTGGGTATTCATCAGACTTGTGACCAAGTCTCCCAAAATTGTATGCAAAATTTGGTTAACCTATTCTTTAATATATGATTGTTTAAAATAAGGAGGTATAGATAATTTAAACACTAAATGTATTTTGACCTAAGTGGTATTTTTAGAGCAATATACTCAACAACCACATTAAATGACTTTTTTCAAAGGTACATAGAATATTAACAAAGTGAGTCAGAACAAATGAACACAAAATTAGTCTCAATAACCTTCAAAGTTGTGAAATTACACTAAGAAGTATAAATTTTCTCAACACAATGGAATTAAAGTGAAATACATAAAATCTGATAACTAGAAAATCACAAATATTTGCTAATTAAACATTTTATCTCCAAATGCCACTTAGGTCAATGGAAAAAAATACAAGAAAAAAACAGAGACTTGTTGAAAGTGAATAATGAAAATACACAGTGTTAAAATTTGTGGGATGCAGCTAAAACACTGGTAAGATGGAAATGTGTAGCATTAAAATGTGTAGACAGATAAGAGGTTAATGTAAATTACCTTTAAAATGATGATTTTGTACCAGTGATTGAGACTATCCATTTCTGTTAACTTTTCCTAACTCTTCTACAAAGGCCATATATTGGTAACTCACTGTTCTGCAAAGAAATTAAGTTTTTTAATCTTTCCATAATACTGTAATTCCAAAGAAAAGACTCATTCTTTGAGAATGTAATTAAAAACAATTGCAATTTTTAGAAAATTACTTTGGAATTGATATGGATATGAATGCTCTTTAGTAATATTTATCTACTCTCATCTTTAAAACTGGTCTTGATGCTGCAAGTCATAGTGTAAACTATAAAGCAATTAAGAGGCATTAATATTTATTCCTCATGACTCCTATGGGAATTTTATAATAATCCTGTTGAGGCTGTTTTCATACCTAGAGATTATTTTTTTGATTCATAGATGGATTCACTTATACAAGCTCAGGCTTTGCAACATTTCTATCACTGGATAAAAACTCAGAAAAATGCAGCCTCGGTAACAAAAACTAAGATGCGGTTTTAGATTTTAAAATGATCTATCAGTTAAGAGGCATTCATTTACGAGTGACATAAAACCCAGCTTAAAATGACGTTTTTTAAAATTGACTTAGATAAGTAGATCAAAAAAAGATCAAACTCTGATCTACATTGATTTGACCTCAGGGCAACACAGTGTCATTCAAGACCTACCTTTTCTCCATTCTTCTGCTTTACTTTCAATGGTGTTAACTTCATCTCAAAATTTACACCCTTTCAGTTACAATCTCAAGGACTATATACTTCTTTCACATCAATGGAAGAAGAGGGACTCACTTACATAAAGTTCCTAACAAGACAGAAGTTTTACCCTCAATAGGCCATAACAAATATTTTATACAGTTTGGGTGGACTTAATTGAGTCACAGAAGACAAATTTTCCCCATGTTTTCAAATTACCACTTCATAAAATTTCTTTTAAAAAAACTATTATATTTCCATCTTAACATCTTCATGTAAAAATTTTACAGTGCTAGAAAATTCTGACTCTTAAATATGATAGAATTTTCATAGCACCTTCCATACATTTTCATGTCTCCAATGCATTCATCAAATATTGATGAATATAATAATTTGCAGGGAATTTTAAAATCAATTTTTTTTTCTTACATCATTGACATTTTTAACAGTATTTGATTTCTCTGCTCAGGTGTAGTTTTCCCACCCCATATCACTCACGATAAATCACCACAGTATCTTCGGCTCTTCCCTCCTTTTCTTACCATCACCCTCACCCTCCTCTTTCCCTGCTGTATGCTTGCAAGTTTTGTCTTTTTCCTGGGTTTCTCTATATCCCACATATAAGTGAAACCATCCAATATTTATCCACTTCTTATTTTGCTTAGCATAGTCTCTTCCAGCTCTGTCCATGTTACTATAAATGGCATGAAATTTATCTTTTTTATTTTTAAGGTTTATTTATGTATACAAGCTGGGGTACAGGCCAGAGGTGTAGGGCGGTGAGAGGATTCGCCAGAGACAGAGTGAGGAGCAGAACAGGCAGATGGATGGAAATACACTGCTGAGGGGAGCAGCAGGCGAGGCAGGAGAGGTCTGCAGCGCAGTGTGGGAATCTCCCTGGCCTGGAGCTGAACTGACATCGCAGCAGACAGCTCCACAGCGCAGCGCTTAACTGCTGCGCCACCAGGGAGGCCCAAGTTTATCTTTTTTGACCACTGATTAGTATTCCATTGTGTATATATACCACATCTTGATCCATTCATCTGTTTGGGGGCATCTGGTTTATTTTCATGTCTTAGCTATTGGCTGTAATAAACATAGGTGTGCAGGTTTCCTTTTGAATTAGTGTTCTTGTGTCCTTTGGGTATATTACTAGGAGTGGAATTGCTGAGTCATATGGTAGATCCATTTTTAGTGCTTTAAGGGTCCTCCACACAGCTCCCTATAGTGACTGCACCAGTTTACATTCTCACAAACAGTGTAAAAGGGTTCCTTTCACAACATTCTCTCTAGCACTTAGTGTTTCTGGTTTTCTTTGTATGGGCCATTCTCACAGGTGTGAGGTATCTCACTGTGGTTTTAATTTGCATTTCCCTGATAATAGATGGTATTGAACAATTTTTCATATGCTTTTTGGCCATTTGCATCTCGTCTTTGGAAAAGTGTGTATTTAGCTCTTTTGTGCATTTTTTGATTGGGATATCACCCTTGTTTTTGTGAGTTGTGAAAACTCCTTGTTGATCTTTAATATCAGTCCCTTATCAGATATTTAGGGTGTATATATTTTCTCCCATTCATTTAGGCATCTCTCTGCTTTGGTTGTTATCTCTTTTGCCATAGAAAAGACTTTTAGTTTGATGTAGCCCCAATTGTTTGTATTTCCCTTGCCTCTGGAGACCATTCCTCAGAGAGGTTTCTAAAGTTTATGTCATGGAGTATTTACATCTGTGTGTGTGTGTATGTAGTGTGTGTGTGTGTGTGTGTGTGTGTGTGTGTGTGTGTGTGTATTATGGTTTCAGGTCTTATATCCAAGCCTTTACCCATTTTGAGTTGATCTTTGCATATGGTGTGAGAGAATAGTTTAGTTTCATTTTTGCATGTGGCAGTCCAGTTTTCCTAGAACTGTTTAATGAAAAGAGTTTCCTAGTCCAATTGCATATTCTTTGCTCCTTTGTCGTCGATTAGTTGACCATATATGTGCAGATTTATTTCTGGGCTTACATTTTATTCCCTTGGTCTGTGTGTCTGTTTTTGTTCCAATACCATACTGTTTCAATTATCCAAAGGACAATTAGAGATTACTATGAACTGAACATTTGTATGCAAACAAGTTCAACAATATAGATGAGATGGACAAATTCTTAGAATTATACAATCACCCAAGGCTGACTAAGGAAGAAACAGAAATCTTTAATGAATTACAAGTAATAAAATTGAAACAGTAATCAAACTCTTCCAAAAAAAAAAAAAAAAAAGCCCAGAAGCAGATGCTTTCACAAGAGGGTTCTACCAAATGTTCGAGGATGAACTAATACCCATTCTGCTAAAAATATTACAACAAATTAAAGAAGTAATACTATCAAATATATTTTATGAGGCCAACATCACACTAATATCAAAACCTGAAGCATACAACGCAGAAATAGGAAACTGTAGGTCAAGCTCCCTAATGAACACAGATATAAAAATCCTCAACAAAATCTTATCAAACTAAATCCAACAATGCATCAAAAGGATTAAACACCATGAACAAGTGGACTTATTTCAGACACACAAGGATGGTTCAACATCCAAAAATCGATCAACATAATTCACCACATCAACAAAAAGAAAAACAAAAAAACGTGTGATTTATAAATAGATGATGAGAAAGTATTTGATGAAATTCAACATTTATTTATAATGAAGGCCCTTGAAAATCTTGGATATAAAGAACATATCTTAACATAATAAAAGGACATATGGCAAACCCACAGCTAGCAAACTGAAAGCCTTTCCACTAAGATCTGAGACAAGACAAGAATGGCCCTTCTCACCACTGTGATTCAATATAATATTGTAATTCCTCAGTAGAGGAATTAGGCAAGAGAACATCATAAAAGGAATCCAAATTGGGATAGAAGAAGTACAGCTAGCATTATTTGCAGATGATATGATAACATACAGAGAGAACCCTTAAAAATCCATGAAAAAACTAATTAAAACAATAAACCAGTTAAGTAAGTACCAAGTTATAAAATCAATACACAAAAATCAGTAGCCTTCCTATATGCAAACAATCATCCTCAAGTGGAAGAAATTAAGAAAACTATCCTATTTACAATTGTACCCATAAAAGTAAATGCTTGGGAATAAACCTAATATCTTTTTATCAGGCACAGTGCACTGAAATATGTATAGCTGAAGATTTTATACTTTTCTTCAGAGGAACACCATTTCCACAATCACATCTGTCAAATCCTAATTACTTAATGTGACATGAACTTGAAAAGAAGGGTAAACCATCTTTGTCAGTAAGGAATTTCATGGTTGCTTACATTGCATTCTTGAAAGATTCAAACTCCATGAGAAAGAAATGGATAATATATAAACCACTTTTATTGGCTGTTCTGGTGATTTTACATTTGGTTCAAGTTCTATTTCAGGAAAGGTAATAGAATACAAATCACACAGAATTCAGCAGTTTCACTGCTATCTTTAATAACTTTATCTACCTTGCAATTCGGATTAAAGCTTCCAAAGTGATTTCAAGGAGATAAAAATATTTTGCTTTTCCACCATACAATAAAAAGTAGTGAATTGAGTAACATTCCAAAAGAAATGCAACTTATGTAGAAATATTCAAAAAGTACTAAACATTCTGGCTGGTTATGGGGATCCTTCCAAAGCTCTTCTTGTATTTAATCACACTCTGAGATATGAGTGCTTTGAAGCCACACCTTGAGGCTTTTAGAGATTCTCATCCCCTCGACTGTAAAAGCATTATGAAATGACATTAACATCTTCAGCATTTTACCCTTAAAAATTAAGCAATTCCTACATGCCCCCAAAACATGGC